>VYYJ01005824.1:0-10424 GCA_021029165.1 Cyphoderus albinus
TTTTATGGGTGATTTCAATTTTGCTAGGTGAATCATCCTCTCCTGCTGAAACTTTTCTCACACAAATGACAAAAAGAGCACAGTTACTGTCAAACAACCAAGGTATTGGCCTTAATTGGCTCAATTGCCTACATAAAATCAATTGTAGAATCAATTATCAATATATCAATTTGTTACTAGTTCAGAGTTTAAACTGTTACCTCGCTCTGTAGCTCCAACTCCAATATGAAAATACGAATGTTGTTACAATACATAAATGATTTTTTATGAACGTTACTATATTCTTTTCCTAGAAATATTGCATCAGTCAGGGAAGAAGAAATACTATGCATTTATACGTCACAAATACGTTTTGACCCACTCAACACTTCAACAGAGACCCATTGGTTTTGTTTTGTTTTCCGGTCGTGGTGAAAGTACTATTTAGTTAGTAGTATTTAAATACATTGTTTGTACATTTAACTTACAAGGAATAATGTTTTTGTCATGACCTTGTCTTGAATTAAGCTCTTCAGTTTCTCCTGCTCCTTCCTACACGCGATATTATTGTTAAAGAACAAAAACATAAAAGCACGCGATGTTGCTGCTGCTGCTGTTCAATGAACAATGCAGTGCACTAGAGTCTTTATGCTCTATTTTTTTGTGTGTGGTCTTCTGAATTAGAATTAGAATAGAATCTAGTCGATCGGTGCACAAAACATCAGCTGAGGGTTTATCGGTTTATGAACTTGCTGTATAAAATGTAAAAGCACTCGCATTCACATCCCACGTGCGTGGATAATTCCACGGTGCAATGATATCCCTTTATGTGTGTCAAATCAAATCAGTCTTTCATGTCATAGGTAACATTTAAACAGTCAAGAGTGAGCAATCATCATGACATGATTCATGGTTTGTGACGGTGGTGACTTTATTTCGTACAGGTGGACAATCATATTTAATGTTATTGCCTCAAAAGTATTAAAACGCCCGAGACAAGTGAATCACAGTGAGAAAGTTTGGGGTTACTACAATTCATAATTCTCGAACAACAATGATGGGTAACAGTGACTCGTTTTCGTGCTTTGACACAAGACATTTCAATGCAAATCAGAATGAGAGTGGAACTACGACGGGAAAGGGAAATGACATTTTAAGTGATAATGATGCACTAGCAAATGTAAGTGTAGCTTCTTATGATGTGTCGGAATGGAGAAAGTCGGCCGGCCCTAAGAAGGAATTTCTCCGTCTAGACCCTACCACGGTGTCCTATGAAGACTTTTTATCGCAATTACCTTCTCAAAAACTTACCATGTATGTTTTCAAGTAACTTAACTTCTGAATGGACATCTCGATTGTTTTGGAGTAATAATGGGAGAGAAAGCCATGAAGAAAGTGGTGGAGATATCAACTTTGAGTTTTTGTTTCAGACTTACGGTAAATATACAAAATAATAATTTTTTGATAACTCAGAAATCTTTCACTTTTCATTTCACAGGTAATTAAGTTATAAAATTCTAATTTTTTAGGTGAGGCAGAAGTGACAGCAGTTAATTGCGAGGACTCAGAGTATATGGAAGGTTATGGAGGGAGAGATTGTAGGGACATGCCATTCAAAGAATTTGCCACTTATTGGAAAGAACGCATGGCTTCGAATGATGATTCTTCTCATCCATCTCCATGCTTGTATCTGAAGGACTGGCACATTGTCAGATATCATAAAAGTATTGATGACCAGAACCAACATGCCTTACGAAAACCCCACCTACTTTCAATCAGATTGGCTGAATGAGTTTTGGGAGGAAAAGAATGTGGACGATTTCAAATTCTGCTACATGGGACCGAAAGGTTCCTTCACATCTTTTCATGCAGATGTCTACGGATCTTATAGTTGGTCTGCAAACATAATCGGAACGAAGAAGTGGTACCTTTATCCACCAGGGAAGGAGCTGCGATTTTATGACCGCAAGAAGAAGAAGCTAAATTTTAACTGGGATAACCCTGGCATTGAAGGAGAAGATTATTTTGAGGTTATTCAACATGCTGGGGAATGCATCTTTGTACCTTCCGGTTGGCATCATGTTGTTTGGAATTTGGTAAGGTTAAGAACTTTTTTTCCTTTGACCAGGCTTTTCCGTTCCTTTTAATAACTTATTATGCAAAACTTTTCATTGATTCAATCAAGACTGATGCCATCTCCATAAACCACAATTGGTTTAATGGAGCAAACCTCTGCTACATTTGGAATGTCCTTCGCGATGCCCTTACAGAAGTTGAAAAGGAATTGGAGGAGTTCCGTGATATTCCAGAATTTCATGAACAGTGTCAGTTAGTTCTGAAAGCAAACCACGGCATGAACTATGAAACTTTCTTTGAAATTCTTCGTTTTATTTACGAAAATCGACTTAGCATCATCCAAAACAGCGCGCCCTCCCAACAAGCAAACTTTGACTTGGCTGCCATTCGACATGTTGTTTGTCACCACTGCACCAAAGATCCATGTGTGCAAATGCATTTCGCAGGGGTTTTGAAAGACATGACGTGACAGTTGAATTGAATCATCATTAGCCAAAGGCCCCAGTCACAAATGGTAGTGTTAACCACGAATAGTTCTGTCTGACAGAAGAGACAAAGTAACCCTAGAAGTTTGCAACTATTCGTAACATATCCCGTACCAACACACATAACAGGTGAGTAGTTGCTAAGGTTCCAATTTATTTATTTTTTTCATTTTTGATCTAGTCGTCATCTTTTGTCGCGAGGCAGCAGTAAAATGACAATGAGCGAGTAACTTGCAGTCAAAATCAATTTTCTCCGTTTTCCAGATTTCGATTCAGTGGCAGTCGCAGTCGCAGTCGGTTCCAAATTGATCATCTACTTTTTTCCTTCCGGTCCGGATCACAACGGTCAACGCTTCTTTAAATTCAATTTCCAAATTATAGTTCCAAAGGATTCGTTCCAGAGATTGTCCAGCCAAATTAATTTTTTGTCCAGTGTCCCGCAAAATTTTTCATAATGTCTTGCTGTGGTGGCGGATCATATGGTGGGGTAAGTCATTTTGCAGTTTTTTTAATAATCTATCTAGTCTCTTTAATAATTTAATCAAACGAGTATAACGTAACTGTTCGGGGTCAATTATGAAATAATCATGATAATAGCATAGTTTGCTTAAATGATGAGTCATTTGTTCGATTTCTTTACTGAACAGAGCATGAACATGAGCAACGCGAATCCCTGCAACTCAAATAACATGTGTTGCTTTCTCTTTAAAACGATGATGGACCCTTGCTCCAAGATGCTCGATCGCAATATCCGTCGAAATGTACGGTTTATGCATTGCAGTGCACACTCTTTTCAATTTTCTAGATTTTTCTTGCCTTTTAATAAACCCTTCCCCTTGACGCTCATGTTCTTGCTCTCGTATAGATTCGAAAGTGAAAGTCAAACTTTCACTTGGATTTAAGGGGAAGGGATGTGCATAATAATTTTTAACTTAGAAAATTTTGCTATTTTATTCAGGTGTACGGACAGACCAACTCATGTTGCCCTCCCCCGTGCCCCCCTCCAAGACCACCATGTTGCGGCAGCCCCTGTTCTGTTCCACCTTGCTGTCCCTCGCCAAGGTTGACACTTTGCCAACCAGATTGTTGCAGCCCGTGTTGTAGACCAATGAAGCCTTGTCCTCCGAGATGTCCAACTATGCCTTGCTTTCCGAAAGTGTGTTGCCCGCCTCCATGTTGGTAGGTTTTCTGAAACAGCCAGTTTAGTAAATTGTACTAACTAACCAAAACACATCTTCGTATGTAGAATATTATAAATTATGATTTTCATTTGTTTCAGCCCGGATCCATGCATTAAGCCTAGTCGGAGGTGTTTCATTCCACCTCCTTGTTGCCCACCAGCTTGCTGCAAGAAAATGGCTTTAGTTGTGTCACCACCAATTTGCCCACCGAAATGCTGCCCTCCATTGCCTTGCTGCCCACCGGACCCATGTGCTTGTCCCTGTCCTCCTTCTGGATGCTGTCCAGTGACTTGTCCTAGCCCAGCAATGATTGGTACGCATGACAATAATTACTTTACAAATGCATAACAAATTGATTAGATGTGAATTTTTGTTTTAATTTTTTATGATAGTGCGATGAGTTTGTCACTTTTGTAATCTATGAAATGGTTTTGTTATTTTTTACTTAAACATCAGTTCGTCCGATTCGGAATAACTGCTGTCCACCACCTCCGAGAATTCCTCGAAACCAACAGTGTCCTATCCCTTGGTTAGCTTCTTTAAAAGTCTTAATTTTCCCCATCTCATGCGAAATACTCTAATTTTGTGATTTTACACGTTTCAGCTGCAACCCGCTGCCTCCGTGTTGCGTGATTGTAAAGCCGTGTCAACCGAGGTGCCCACCAAGTCCTTGTTGTCCACCACCTCCAGTCTGTGGCATTGCTTGTCCGCGTCCGGACCCACGTTGCTGTCCTAAGCCTATGGTCGTCTCCTTCAAGTGTCCAACATCTCAGTGTCCGATGAAGTGCTGCCCAGATGACGGTTGCTGCGACATTAAGTGTCCAGTGATCCGAACTGAACCATCCTGCTGCCCGCAACCTTGCCCTCCGAAGCAAACTGAGATGTGCATGATGAGCGTGCGACCTATGCCTCCGATGTGCTGCCCCTCACCATGTAAACCTAAAACAATTTTTGCATGTCCTGTTGTTGAGCCTGTTAGGCCATGTTGTCGACCAAAATGGAATAAGAGCGTTACAGTACCAAAGATTCCCTGGGAATGTAACTATTGCTTTCCTCCTCTACCTCGTCTTCCACCCAGGTTTCAGTGTTCAAAAACTAATTTAATTTAATGTCCCCCTTTTGGTCAGTTATTCACAGAGGAGCGTACTGATTTATGTGTAATCAATTTTTAAATTACGGTTCGATCGAATTATTTTTCATTTGTAAAACGAAGGGCGACTTTGGTATTAGTATTGCTGTAAACATTTCGTTATTGGTTTTGTTTAAATTGTAAGTGTGAAGATTCTCATCTAGCCTACCGGGAATCACATCTTTTTGTAGCACATTGGTATGCCAAGGTTGACTTTGTTGAAAAATTTTGTTTTGTGTACTCTGATGGTTGGAGCCCGACCCTGACCAGACCCTGTTTTCACTTTATATACATACATTCGTAAAAAAAGATGTTTCGTTTGATTTCGGTTTGAATTGAATTAGATATTGCAAAATGGTATCAAAAGGAGCATGCACACTAGTGGATACTAAATATTTGGGGATCTCGATACTCCGCGTGTATGACAAAGCGTGGGTGTGGTTGTAATATTTATGTTGTATGCCACCATCGTCAGCCTTGTGACTGTGGCTGTCCTTGCCATCCTATGATTGCTCTACCAGAGAAAGTTCAAGAGTGCTAATCAAGATGCGATTCCCGAAGTAGGAGTAGGAAAAGAGTCTAACAAATCATAATTTAATTTTTCATTCTGAATCTTTCAAGGTGGAGGAGGTCGGTGCAACTAAAACTAAGGATTCGGCGACGTTTCTGGGAGGTCACTTTATATCAAATGAATTGGATTTTGACACTGGATATTTTACAAATTTTTTGCTGTGCACTGTTTTACCCGACATTCATAAAAATCAATATACATACACATTTTCACTGACAAAATTTTCAAGTTTTATTCAGTATCGATTAAGGATAAAAACATTCAAATAAAAAATCACGCTTGTATAAATCCAAATGAAAAATAATACCTTTTGTGTTCTCTTTTCGTACATTTAGTCACTTAATTTTAAATTAGTCATTAGGTTAATAATTTGGTTAGCGTTTAGCTATTTTAGGTTTTAAGTTCATACAATTAATTGATTAAAAACGTTTAATTCTACATAACTTATTTCCCAACACGGATGAGTTAATAAGGTAAAACATTTTTTTGAAGGTTCAAGCGTTTAAAATAAAATTTGTTTCTGACGCTAAAGGTTATGCTAAGCATGATTTCATTTCTTTCGTCATAAAAAAGTCTTTGATAATCTCTTTGTAAGTTGAATTGTAGTAATAATACCGCTAACCATAGTCATCGTATAAATTATTCGTTATTCGTTCGTGCTGGTGAAAAGAGACGTAATGAATAGGTTTGCTTCATTTACCGGAAGGAAGATAATTAGTACTTAATTAACATTTAGAATATATGAAATATAATTTTGTAATGTAGTAATCATTTTTTGTGGTGTCGAACAAAAGAAGCTACGTCCATAGTTTAGTAATAATCAGAATTTCACAGAGATTTGACTCAAACTGTAAAAACTGTACAAATGACGACGACGACGTAAACACTAAACGTTGAAAGTGAAGCAACGTGCAAAAAAAATTCAGAAAGACAGAATTACCTGAAAATGACTTGAATTTATAAAGTAAGGGTTGTCCATGCAGTTGTATATAAATAATTCTTGGTTTAATATTAAATGCAGTCTATGAAAGTATCCTTATTATTATAAGTATTATGCTTTACGCAAAATTATATAATATGTAGAATATGGCCTTCTTTTTCACAATATATTTCCAGACTTTACTTCGAACGCCGTTACCTAAATACTCACTAGTATATATACAACTCGTTGCTCAAATAGTTTGATCTTTTCATTCAAATATGTCTTATCCTGACCATTAATACGAGCACTGTAGAAAACAAACTTCAATTTTTAGTTATTAGTTTCATAAGGAACACCATTGTTCTCGCCGTTCTGCCGTCTACAACAACAGTACACTCAGAGTTCAAGACGATACTTCACCACAACTAACCACGTTGTACATCTTGAAAAGGTGAAATGTAACCATTGATAATTAATGAAATGTGATAAATGTAATTGCAACATATCAGGATTGAACAATTTTTACATTTGATGACGAAAGTTCGCATGTCAGAATAAGTTACTGTTTAAAATAAATATATTTAAAATAGACTAGATCAGCAATTCATTTTAAAAATCACACGTAATAAGTAGTTTGATCTTTTAGACGCAGAACAGTATCGGAAAACAACTTGCTGTGTAGACTCCACATTATTTAAATGCAGTTTGATGTTCTGACTAAGTAAATCTAACCTAAATTTAATGTTAAGTTATGTGAGACAAAACATCTTATCAGTCGTTTCTTTTAATGGAAAACGTCAATTTTATCTGCCAGGAATTGAACCGGATCTGGAATGCTCCACCTTTTCAATCGTTTCACCATCATGTCAAGAAGAAAGAAATTCAATCTCACTTAACCCATCAGTCATAATGGCAGATTTGCGTTTGTCAAAAGGGAACTTTCCAAAAATCCTGTGATCTATGCCATAAAATGAGTATAGATTTTTTATACAAAAAATGCAACTGCGGTTACAGTCCAGTGGCCCACGATTTACCTCTAGCCTTTGATTTGAATGGCTTAAAGATTAAGACAAAATCGCAGCAGTAGGTTTAGGTCCTGCACTTAATGTTTCAAGACTGTTCCACCTTCGGCAACCGTTGGGGAAGAGACCATTAACCATTCCACACGAGTCAGGCGTTGTTGGAACGGTCGGTTTATCACCTAGAAATATATTTAGGCTCCTTTAGTAAAGAGATATTTTACTTTGTTAAAATATCACGTAAAAAATCTGCGATGGTGCTTACGAATTCCCATAGCCTCTTTGGACATCGCTTCTAGTCGCATCGCCCTTTCTTTACTTAATGGTTCAGGAGGTAATGTGAGGTCATTAGCTTCCGCTAACGTTCTCAAGTCAAAATAGTACTTAGCATAAACACTGGAGGGGACCTAAACAGCAAATATAAATTAAATTAATGGCCTTACAGTTTTAATTGATTTGCTGTGTTTATACTTACGTTGATATTAAACTGGAGTAACTCTAAACACTGGCGCTCTAACTCATTCCTAGAAAGAAAAAATAACATTTCCACAAATTAACAGAAATGATGATTGTTGGGTCTATCAAACAATTACATAATGAAACTCTTAATATCATATAGCTCACATGTCTTCAACAGTGATATCTTTTAAAATGTGGCAGTAATCCACGTTCCAGACAGCTTGATCGTCCCAAACTTTTGACGCCAGCAGTATTGAACCTAACACCATTCTTCTCCAGTTCGATGGCATAATATCCATCTCGGCGTACGTAAGCAATCTTTCAAGGTAGACTTTTCAAAAATAAATAAAAACTTAGACTTACTATTTTATAAAATATGAAATTAAATAAATATGTACGTATATAGTTCTTACCTAGAGCTATGATAGCACATTCTGCTGTAAGTTGAGCGGCATTAAATAAAGTCCTTACAAATCTAAAGTGCATAAAGAAGTTTGTCATTATATTTTAATCATTGCACGACCAGAATCCATATTAGAAGGAGGTTATTATTATTATTATGTTTATATACCTATAAATCTGGCGGTGTTCTGGATTATTCATTTCAGGGGGTGGACCATCTTTCGAAAGAGGATGGAGGCGTTCATCGAAGATTGTTAATTCTCTCTCCGATGCTCGGTTGCGAATATGATAATAAATTGCAAGACTTAAGCATTTTAAGGTTGTCTTAAGATTAGGCTGAGATACAGTCGAGTCATCGAGGAAGATTGTAGAACATGAAGAACTCTTTTTCAGAGGACTTGGTTCATGGATTTGGTTCATACTTTTCTTTCGGATCATTCCATCTATACAAAACGGATAACGGAAATATTATGAACAATTATTACAAAAATCACAATCTTTTTGAAATTCATGAATTTCAAAAAATAAAAAATAACAAACTTTGGATTGCTTTTTTCGATCTCTCAATAAATAACGTTGTCGCCGATGGATGGACCGAGGGGTCGCGATCTAAGTCATCCGGCTCTCGTTCACTTATATGCTGTAGATTTGGCCCACTTTCCTCCCGTACTAAAGTGTCATGACCTCCCCCAGGATCATTTCCAGGATATTCGTCTCCATCAAATCCTCGCTTCGACCACACTTTCCCGTCGGACGACGATCGCCGACTGCCCCTCCACGCACAACAACTGTTCTTGTTTCCCATATTTTAAGCACTGTGCAAATTGCAATTATTTTCTACACAGTCAACCAATATTCTTTTGGAAGGTTAAAATTTTTCACATTTCGATTTTTGGACAGTTCAACATTGGACACCGCAATTGTGCAAAAATATATTGATCCTGGTTTACAGGGATGATTATTTTTGATGACTGAATTGACTGACGAAATGACTTGATTCTTTTGAATTTGAAAGGTTTTACTATATAAAAAATTTCAAATTTATTATATGGCACCCCTATACCGAACGAAAGAAATCCCTAGCTGTGGTAATGTTCGTCACATGCACATCACTGTTGCAGCTGCATCTCCTACAATGAGAGACAATTAGACATAAACATAATGTCAATTGTAATTTACTTTGCAGCACTGCACTGCATTAACCGTGAAGGTGAAAGGACGTGTAGCTGTCTGTAGACCACAGGAAGTCATTAAGTTCGTCCTCATGTCATATTTATTCTTTAATTGATCAGTGGCACATAATTTTTTGGCTTCTTCGCCGCACAATTCAGCGAGCAAATTCCTTTGGTCATTGGTATATAGGATCTCGCACAATTGCTTTCACCGAGCACTGGACAGTAAATTGGCAGTTCCAATTCTTATTTCAATTCTTGATCATTATAATTCGCCGTTATCCTTGAGTGTTAAATTGTTGAGATTTTAATGACGATTCAGCGTTAATCTTCAATAACCGGTAGGTATTCCCGGAGAAACTTACAAAATACTACCTCTCAGAACTATTTTGTCACAACTTCCGGCTGAGGATTGTTGTGCCGCTTTTCCATTTACACTATTATCAAATCCGGCGTTTTACTTTTAGACAATTTTCCTAAAATGAGGATTCGATCAGTTGATACTTCTTGAAACTGTGTTTATGTTTGTAAGCTGTGCCTTTTGCGGTGGTCACAAATTCATCAACTGTATTTACTACTTTTTTATAATACTGTCTGTCTGATTTTCAGCATCTGTATATAAAAGTGGCAGAATGCATCTTGCCTTTGCTGCATTTGCATAATAACAAGCGCTTTACAGTAATAAACAGCATAGTGCATTGTATCAAAGTGTACATAGGCCAGGGCATTGGGCATTGGCACATTACTTACAGATCATACAGATACATGCATATAAACCGTAACTGAAATATAAGGACATCATTATCATCATCACAAACAAGATTATTATATCTCATTCATCTATAAAACTGCTCTGCTTTCCCTTGTTTGTCTCAGTTTCAACTCTCTTGCTCTTTCTTGCGATGCCATGGTCTTTACCTTTTATTCGAGTCGGGAGAGACAGAGAGACAGTCTAAAAGTCTTTATACAAACTTCTTGCTTGCGTCTCCCTCCGCTGATTTCATTTCATTACATATGAATACTATATTA
>VYYJ01005825.1:0-10421 GCA_021029165.1 Cyphoderus albinus
AGCGGCTGACATTGACCGACAATAGAGGCATATTGTGCGGAAAAGCATTAAAGTGAGTGTACTTAATTCAAAAACTTCGGAGTCCAGTTAGTTAACTCCACTCATCTGCTGCAGCTCTGCTATTTTATTTATTTGGGAGTGTCTATTTTAAAATATCGGCAGGCGGAGTTCCTCCCTGCAGCAGAATTACAAAAGTGGCACGTACTTAAGTAACAAACAAACATAATATAAACCATGTGTGTCGTTTCAGTATGCGACTTACTGGTTCTGTTCACAGCTCAACTTTCCGAGTCGGTTACTTACATTTACTCCAAAGTTCCCTTGCCAAGTTCTAACCTCCCTAACTTGCCTACAAAAAAACGTTTTTATGAATGTGAAAGGGAAAAGAGAATCATGCACATGTGTCGCCTTTACTTTTTTACAAGCAAATTCACGAATTGCTTACACCAGAGAGGTCTGCGAAGAATAAGAATTTGCTAGTATTTGAATTGAATTTTCTGAAATTAATGTCTGATTAAATTTAGCAACTTTATAAAATAAAATAATTTAACACGCTCGGCTAGTTCTACACACATAAAACGGAGCACTTTCTTCCACAATCTTTTTCGGTTCATATTTTTGTAATTTTAGTCTCTTCATTATTAAGCTAAAGTTTTTACAAAATCTAAATTTCTGGAAAAAATTCCCATCTCAAATTAACGTTTGAATGCAGTGAGAAAATGATTGATATAACCTGTAATAAAATTCGCCAACATTTCTTATGTTTTTATGTAGGTGTCGTTATCGTATGTAGAATTTTGTTTCTTCAAATTCATTAAAAAAAGTGTACATTAAAATTGTATAATAGCTTTATATAGCTGCCTTAAAAATAAATTCAAACACACACGCGCAACACATAAAGCATTTAAGCACTAATAAAGTAGAGCGTTTGCTATTCTTTTAAATCATTTTTCAAACAAGAACAGATTAACTTTCGAAATTTGTTGATAATAAACAATACACAATAAGATTTATTACAACTATGTTTAAATTAAACCAAAATTTCTAATGTTTTTATGTAAGTGGCGTTGAGCTATTGTACAAGTACAAAAGTGGGTGGTTTTGGAAAAATGACATGTTGGATATGGAGTTTGAAGGATTCTACCTAAAATTATCAAAACATCACTAATTTTTTAAACAGTCATGTATGAAAAACAAGAATAACATATTCAAATTGGCAACGTAAATTTTATAATAATATTAATCAATTGACTTTTCAGGGACAATCTATTTTTACTACACATATACACATCTTTGTTGATATTTCAGCTGCGTTATAGCATTCTTACATGAAATGACGTTGAATTGGGACAACTAAATAATAAAAAATGATATCAGCAAATATATAGATATTCTATTTTATTCCCAATTCGCAGCCCTTCGAAGATTTTTCATCGTTATTTTATTTACTTATCCTTGATTTGCTTTTCATATCGACTTGATATTATTTGTATAAAGCAAATTGGAACGCATAATGCTCTTATGTTATCCCAATCTTCTTTCTCAGCTACTTAGGCAAAGCTATGAATGATATGATACGATTTTCCTCGTTCAGTTTTACATGACTTGTGAAAAGCACGATCAGTCTAAAGCAAAAGTCAGCCCAGAATGAGGTTAGTATGTAATGATGATGATGGTATGATCTGGCTAAAACCGGATCAAATTTCCGCGAAGTAATATTGTCAGACATATTGATATTTGGCAGGAAAAGAAAGAGAAAAGAAAGTGGGGAAAGGCAAAGAATTTATCGATTATTGTAGCAGTATTTTCCCACTTTTCCCTAACACATTTCTTCTCCATGCAGATTCTTCTTAATTCATTTGCCTGCTTGCTGGCTTTGACCGATTTTGGTTAGCGAATATAATTGCAACTTGTTCTTATTCGTGAATTCTACTGAGGGAATGAATACAACTAATGCTACTATTGCTGAATGCAGCCACGTTCGTACTGCTTGGATAGGAAAGTAGTCCCCATTTCATTCCAATCACCATCATCGTGATTCTGAAGAGAGTGAGAGACCGTTGTTATTTATATGAAACTACGAAGCCTCTATCTTACTTGCACAATCGACCATCGTATCACCCGGTTCCATTTCATTCAACTATTGCGAATTCGAGATTTTCGCGATTCGGCCCGAGCAAGCAGAAGTGATTCTCTTGATTCCTGATAACCTAACCTAACACGAGGAAATAAATCTTTCGCCAAAACCAGTCGACATTATTAATTTTTTTCTTATCGATGGCGATGATGGTGATGGTGCGTGTAATAAAAGGTGTCTGGAATTACATTTCAGTTAGACATGGACAGCTGCTGCTGGAACATGAATTGTTTTATTTTTGCCAATGGAATAATGAAAATGTAGCAGAAAAAACTGGGATAATAAAAAAGAACTGCGAATTATTACACAACAGCAATTGCTACATTGCATTTAAAAGGTTGATCTAGTGAAACTACTATAATATTTTACTGCAGTTGCTTGCCAAAGTCAAAGATTATCAGCACTAAAATACCCATCTACAGAAATAAACGTGGGCAGTAATTTAATGGCAGTTTTTATGCAAAAGAACCACGCTTTTGGCAATTTGTTTACGCATCGTGTTTTATTCTAATCCCGAGTTCTTTCTAGATACTGATAATAGGCAGCTGCTGGCAAATGATTGCATAATTTTATCCTATCCTCTGCTGCTTTTTCTAAGGAACATTTTTTCTCTTTTCTAATGATACTAATTCAACTAGCATTGAACAACCTAGAGGTTAAAAATCGACGAACTACATATTTGTAAACTGATAATGATCCAGCATTTCTAAACAAGAGCACGTGTTCGCAGCATTCCTTAAAAATATGCAAAATCCATTTTAAAATAGATTCGCAGACTTTCCAAAATAAATCATAGTGGTTCTTGTTTGGACAGTATTTTGCAGCTGGCTGGACATGAATGTAATATATATACGTTTAATACGTTAACTTTTGCGTTTTGACATCGCTTTACCATCACTGTATCATAAGGATAATTATTATTATAAAACGCTTTGTGTAAACACGAGAATTGAAATGGAGAAAGCGAAAGGAGATCAAAGTAAAGCTGGAATGGGATGAGAATGATGCTTCCATTGTGCTTATCTAACCAGAATGGGAAATGGGATCAAGTGTCATAGAATGCAAGCTGCGTGTTGCTGTTGATGATGTGATGATGCTGTTTGTTCGACTCATCTCGTCTGCTTCATGATAATGGTTAGAAGTGAATGGGTACGATGAAATCACCATTATTGTCGATCATACAAAATCTGCCTGAATATGAACTACGAGATGTTTTGCTCAATTAATGACACGACAATGGCACAATCTCCTCTGTGGCTTTTGATGAGCAGCAGAGAACGCAAATGAGGCTAACTTTAATTAGTCTTTATGGTGCTGCTGGGTGCTCGCTTTTGCGCAAATCTCCAGAAAAATTTGCAATTAGATTTCTACGTCACTCTGCAATATTGTATGAAAATACCTTTTGTATGTACCTAAAGTAAGTTTCATACACTTCAAAAATATCTAATTGGAGAATTGTGGTGGGTGCCGGCTTCCAAATACAATTTAAAATTCCTATTTGTAGTACATACATTTATTTTATTGCTGCGCTGCGCTGATACAATATTTTATTATATAATTCGACGCCATTTATAATGTGAAATCGACAAATCAAGTCAAAGTTTGTAGAAGATATCCGGCTGGAACCCTAGACTACGTTTCTTTAAATTAAGCTTAATGTGTTAATAAGGGGTTTGTTACTTTGAAAACAAAATTAACAGCTACATGTTCATTGATTTTACAAAGACAACTAAGCTTAATATAAAACTTTTATCGTGTGATGGCGTACATTATAAGATTCGTAGTTTCCTTCTAGTAACCACATACATCCGATAAATATGGTATTTATTGATTAGATACAATGAAAACGTTTCATAACAATGAACTAAAGTAAGGTTTGTTTTACATTATATCTTAGAAATGGTCATATTAAACTTAAAAAATCTTTTTTTGGCAATTCAGCATCCACGTCAGTAGAAGCAGCAGAGCTTTAGTAAAATTGTTGTTGCTTACATGAACGATTGATACAAAGATATGTGGATCTTACATGCAGCAACAAAAGCTGGTTAATGGCAATTCGTGGTTTGGTTACAAATCTCGTGCCGTGCTGCTTCTGGATTGTGGCTTAGCTAAATAGGATTTATGTGGATATGAAGGGCGTTTTGGTTTGGCGAACATTATTTATCAATTCGGCTGAGCACACAGGCAAAATTTGAAATGAACTGATGCGAGAAACAAGTGTATCTCTATTATACATTTCCTAGTACTTAACAATATTAATATTCTACATAATTATCCTTTAACGACAAAAGAATTTATTTTTTTAATTTGTACTTACTGCTTACTTCTGAGACTAAAAGGTTTTTCATTTTTCGTTACAGAAACGAAGAACGCAGCAACTTGAGCTTCCAACTTCACATTGAGTCAAGTCAAAGTCAATTTAACTCAAGAGATAAGTTCAGGAAGTGTGCAACGTAAAACCTAACAGAATATTTTCAGCCACTCAAGCAAACCACTCAACTCACATAATCCAAATGTGTCAATTTCAAATAAATACATAAAACTTCAATGGACAAAAACGGAGCAATAAACTTTGACCATTTGCTTAAATTCCGGTGACAGGTCCCCTCTAACACAATTTACAGTTCATTGTTCGACGAAGCAAAGCAAAAGAAAAATCTCAAGCACAAGAACGAAACATTTTATTATTTATCCACTACCATTTTTGGGACAATTTTCTTTCATGGCCACACTGCAGTGGGTGGAAGAGAATTGTGCAGCTTGTTTGTGTACATAGGATTGTGAAACAATGCGTATTCTTCGCCAGTGCCATATTAAACGATCTATCTTGTGACTGGTGTGACAGAAATAAATCAAAGCAAAAATGATATTTTTCACGGCCTTGTCGTCGTGCAGACTATTAAAGATGAGTTCGCTTTGCAGTCACAACGCAGAACCGGGAGGAGAGACGGAAAACTGTTACAAGGAGCATCGGTGCTGCAGCGGAAGCAGTAGTGATAACCATGTGGGAATGAGTGAGGATGTGAAAGTTAACTTGAATCATCCGGTATTTTACAGGGAGAGACGGAATTCTAGTGTCAGAAGTAATTCGTCATCGTCGAAAACTATTTTCTGGTCATCATCAACATCAACCTCCTCCTCGACTTCGCCACTCTTCATAACACTCTGCTGCTTTCTCCTTGTGTCGAGCATCCTGCCAACTTCAGTGAATGCAATAGGAGATCCCGTTTACATTCGCAAGGTGAATGGATTTCTTCAACTTCTCAGCTCGGACACGCTGCGCTGGTTCAAAGGTGTGAGTAAAGAGCCCTTAAAACTCATGAGGCCTAATCTGGAGCCCGCTATAATCTGCCGCGTTTGGCATACGAGTAAATTTAGAAAAATAGATAGGTATTTGTGTCAATATTTATGAAATGCAAACTTTCTCTAAAATTCTGATTGTTTTATTCAAGGTTTACGTGGAGTGGGCCTTGTATCTGAAAACCAAGACGTGTGTAATATCAGTACCCAGGAGGGAGTCCAAGGCTCTGACAAGTACCAAACCCTCTCCACTACCGCCTCCCGACTCGTCTGGAAGCTGTGGCAGCGGCCCAATCCACCTCCACTCGGCGCCGTCGCCATTTCCTTCAAACCTGCGAAATTCCTCGCGACGAACTTAAATTCAACAGTGATCGGTTACCTGGACCCAATCCACCCCCACTTGGGGCTGTTGCCATTTCCTTCAAACCGGCAAAATTCCTCGCGGCGAATATAAACTCGACGGTGATCGGGTACCTGGACCCCACGAAGAATTTTGGCTCTGGAGTGTTTCCCAATGATCCAGAGCCTGCAACGAGTTGTCTGGTGCTGACAGAGATTGAAACTGACAGATATGAGCTGAGTGATGTTCAGCTGAAGCGGAACAAGGGTTTTATTGAAGTGGACATTGTCTTAGCTTACGGACTTTTGAAGTATGAGCTGCCGCATACGATGAACGACGTCAGTCCCACATCGTCCCAAAATTGGTCAGAAGAAAATGGCGCTGGTGAAAGCATCCGTTTGTAACCAAAGTCAAACGAACTTGGCGGCAGCGTTCTTCATTCTGGGGAGAAGGGGAAAGTGGAGAGTATTTTGTCATATGAAGTCAATACACTCGATGTATGGGGACAGGGCAGGGATATCTCCAGGCCAAGGGGTTGCACACAACAATCAACCTGGACGATGGGTCCACAAAAGTCATCAAGTGGGGAATTCCTCTCACGCAGTCAGGTAACTAGACACCTTTTCGAGGCTATCCTTTAGCTTTTTCATTTTACATATACAAAACCAAACCCCTACACACATAAAGATAGATACCCATAATGTCATATTTCTGCATTTTTATTTATTCTTTTCTCTGTTACAAAAGTCGTTTACATTAACCATATCTCGTATCTTACGCATGGTGATCAAGGACGTGAATAAATCAATTGGCGTCCAAAAATAACGCTAAAAAAAATAAAAACTTTTTTTTCTGAAAACCTCAACGTAGTAGGAAATAGCAACGGAGCAGAAAATGGATACTCATTTTTATTTTCATTAGGACCATGTTTGTCATCGCCGCATCAACTTAAGGATAAAGTGAGAATCGCCGCAGTGGCGAAAAGAGCAGATCGGGGCGCCCGAGGCGCGACTGACAAACCGACGATTGTGGAAGAGCATGATTCAATCATAATAAATATTTTCATCGTGGAATTTTAACTAATATTTAAATCATATTTAGACTAATTTAAAGTTAAGTTTGGAATGCAAAATTTAATAGTGTGAAATTTAATTAATTTAATAATAATTGAAAATAAGTTACAGCTGTAAAAAATATAATTTAATTAAGGAAGAAATACTTTTAGCCAGTTAAGACATCAATATTTGTAAATAAGTAGTGAGTCGAGAGAGCCTCGGCTCGTTAGTCCAAATAGAGAAGTAAAATTGCTGTCTGTGAACAGTCCAAATAGAGAAGTAAAAATTTCTGTCTGTGAACAGTTCCGTGTAGAGAAGTCAAAAAACGCTGTCGGTCAGCAAATAAAATAAAGCTTACTTTTAATTCTTTAGCCCAAGAACAATTAAAGTGAGACGGATTACATTTCATTTACACTGCATTACTATTAATTAACAAGGTAATCCTCGAACAACGCTGTGGTCAATAGCCAAAGGCTACAATGTTCTCTTGCTCAAGTTTTTCCTCTTTAAACAGATTGGTACATATTAACAAATTATTTTTTGACACAATTCACGGGAAAAACGGAGACAATGACGGCTGTGGCAGAACTCGCTCCTGGAACTGTGTAAGGTTTATATGTTATACATTTTAGGCTACAAAAATGTGCGTTTCGCTGTTTGCTTACATTAAAATAAAATATTACCTAATAGAAATTTAACTTCTTTAATTGTAAGATTAGAGATAAACATTTTTGTATATATATTTAAAATTCAAATGGATAAAGTTAAACCAGCTTTTAGAAAAAATATTTTGTTGCTTCTGAAATTCAAAAATCATATCTTATGGACTTAAATGCCGTTTATATAAATTGAATGTGTAATTTGCTGTTTTAAAATCACAGATTATGTTTTTCACAGTAATATTACAGACTGTAATGAATATTTAATTCTCAAAATTTTAGTTCATGGTAAACTTCCTTTCCAATAGAATGATGATATGATTGACTTTCCAAAAAAACTGATCGTACAAAATTACATGATGTTTCACCTAAATATGACATTGACCGACCCCACAGGTTAAACGTGAGTCTCCGGGCTATAATGGTGGACGGCGAGGAGAGTTATTGGGCTACGCTGAAAACAATCTTAAAGATGGTTCTTCGTCCAGCCGGTTACTGGAGGGTCATCGTCGAGTTAAAGATATACAAGATATTTGACTAGAACCCGGAAAAATTTATTTCCTCAACAACAATTCAATTGTGCCGGATCCGACGACAAGTACGACGACAACAAGCACCACAACGACCACTTCAACACCGTCGCCACTTGAGTTGAGCGAGGAGGATGAGGACGATGATAGGGAACCCCAGGGAGACAACGCTTTACCCGTCGAGAGTCGCAATGAGTTTTTGGCTGATCAGGGTCCAAATCATGAGTACGGTGGCGCAGGGAATTCACCTGCAGCGAGCATTGCACAGAGTGCTGCTGTGATGAGAATCAGTGACAATCCAACTTCCCTTTTCTTGACAGTATTGTCGACGTCGATGATTGCCGCAGTGTGGAGCCTCTCGGACTTCGCATCCATTCTCCACTAGCAAAACATATTTTGGAATAAAAGAGTATGAAGCGAAATTACCTACGTAATTGTACCGCTGTTAGTGATATTGCTAATTATAATAAATATTTATTGTTACGATAAAATTGATCATTAAAATGTAAATGAATGAAAGTGCAAATGCAAAACCTAAATAATTATATGTAAGTTAAATTTTAATTGCACATAAAAATATTCTTTGTAATGTTCCATATTCCTATGTAAAATCCTGTATTACAATCAACTATGAATAAATATTGAGCGAACGTAACCTGTTTAATTCTGTCTTTTAAAAAGGTATACCACATTGCCCGAAAATAAAAATAAATATTCACACAAAGAAATTATCAAATAGCGGATTTTTAAAAATGATCAATCCGGACACGGAAAGAAAAATACAGGTAAAATTGGTTCTTCTAAAATATAATAAATGACTTATCCTATTTGCAGATAATTTGTCCGTCACCTTTTACGTTGACAGAGCCGTTCTGAATTATGTTGCGTGGAGTCACATTTCATTCTTTTAACAAAGCAAAGCTACGTTATATTAAGTAACGCAAAAAATGAGTATGGCGACAAGGGAAAAACAAAGTCAGTTTTCTTTCAACTCCTACACTTGTCTACGAGTAACAAAGCATCCTTTTAAATGTGAAGCTACACGAGTGCTTTGTTTGAGTTGCGCTGCGTTTTAGAGTTGGGTGCTGACAACTATCAAATTTCTGTGCATCCATCAGTCACCGCTAATTACCCAGTGTGTGTGCAGTAAGTGAGTAGTAGCGTCATCTCAATAAAAACAACGCAGTCGTGGTTATTTAGTTGTTGTAAAGTGAGGAAATCTTCTAAAATGAGAAAAATTCCTTCAAAATAATAGATAAATGCGTTTTTTGCATTAGCTACTCAGACATTTTACAAAATCCTTACTACTTTTTTATTTGTCTTGAAAATTCGTTTTGTCAATTTTTAAATCGTGCCTCTGTAGGTTGTTTTCTTCAAGGTGTTTTACTGATGGCTCTGACAAACGGAAAAACAATCTTCAAGCGTCGCGTCAGCTTCCGTCATCACTTTATTTGCTTTTAGTTCGACGCCGCATATTGGTTACGGTAGTCTGACGTTGTTTCAAAAGTATAACAGGTCGCCGAGTTGTCGATAGGGTATGGATATTTGAATGTTTGTGGTGCAATCAAACTCGCACACGCTGCAACAAATTTTTTTAACGTTTTTATGGGTCCACATTGTGATACATACCAACAAAATGTCGCGTTTTCGTCGTTGAGCCCATGCCCAAGGCCACAGTAAAGTATAGTCAGGTGATTGATGGACAGTAACGGGGCAAGTCTTGTGAATTTTAAATTCCTCACAATGCTGTTCAAATACGTGCGTACCTGTGATACGGTACATCCTCAGTCAGTCGAGTCTGCCTTTTATTTTATTTTATTAACTCGGTCTTATGATGCTGTAATTTAAGTATCTAATTTTCATTGCTGCTCAACCGGATACAAAAACCTGGAACCGAAAGGTGAATAACGTTTGGACTATAAAATATCGTGAAATGCCAATGCATAAGTTATCTGTGGGTACACGCGTTTTTTATCCTTAACGATTTCCACTTCCACAAACTCTAAACCCTCATTTTACTTTTACTTTCATTTCAACATTGGTAACAGTATGGTTAATGGGCATGTTGGAAATTGGAAGCTCCTGTTGAATTCCATGCATATTTAGTCTTATTTTTATATTCCGCAGCAAATGAAATGACCCCTTTTTGAATTTCATACTTCAATGACGGCGATGACATTGACATTCATTTCTTTTCAAGCCGTGTCGGTGCTAGTGTAAAAACGGAATTACGTAACATCACCAGAGTCAAGAGGACGACGCGTGCACGCTTCAACGCACAAAGTAATTCGATTCTCGCTTCAAGTCATTTGCTGCGGTGTCGTCTCGTCTAACCTCATCTCACATCAGCTAATCTTTTTACTTCAATCGAATATTAGCACTTAAAACGGAGTTCTGAAA
>VYYJ01005826.1:0-10421 GCA_021029165.1 Cyphoderus albinus
CCTCCGTAGATAAAAACCCATAAATTGAACTTTGGCTTGGGAGAACTTGATCCAAAACAATTCAAGGGTATTTCAATCAAGGCTTGAATTGCTCTGATTTAAGCCAACCCTAAATCAATTCAAATTTATTTCAACCTGAGCTGCCTTGAAATTTCCAAGCTTTTTGGCTTGAACACATCACTAATAATGACATACAAAAACATTGAGAAATTTTGAGAGTTTTGTTTTACAATATTCAATTCCTAATTAAATAGTCTTGTACGGTATACTTATTATATATTAAGTATACCGTACAAGCCGTATACCGTACCCTCCAAATTGCTTAAAGATGTCAAATTAGCGACAAGCACAATCTTTTTTGCGCAGGTCAATAATGCTGATTTTAAAATATGATGCTGATAAGACTTATTAATACATTTCTGCTTATAGTCAATTCAAGATTCTAACTCTAGCTCCATGCAAACTGGGCACGTGCTTTAACCAAAAAATTATTGAGGAATAGTTAGAAACACAGCAAATTTAAAGGAAGATATAAGAGTTACTTCCATATTTAAGAACCAACGCATCGCTCCATGGTGAAGTTATGGAAGAAATATGTTTTCGTAAACAATTGAACAACGCGTTGTTGCAACGACGCGTTGGCACTTCAACGACGTCTGATTTTAAATCGCTTTCCGAATTGTTCATCTTTACAACAGAAGTGGTATACTCAATAAAATATTACAAAATTCCCCACTCATGTTAGTATAAATCTACTTACTATATGACGCACTATGACGTTTTGCCTCAAGAACACGTATGTATGTACGTGGCAGGTTTGGGAAAATGGAAAGAATGAAGTGAACAAAATGAATTTAATCGGAAGTGGATGAGAGTACAAAATGGATTAGAACTCAGGTGATGAAAGCATCTCTCTCGTCAGAGTAGAGGAGGGAAGGCGCATGGATCAGAGTAAACAAACCTTTTCTCAAACAAGGCGGAGAAAGTCGGTTGAAACTGAAAATTTGTGGGAGAGTTCGCCACTAAAAATTGCACCTGAGGATATTATTATTCCGAAATGGTAACAGAGGGAAAGTCTAGAATGGACAAAATGCAGCAAGTGCAGTATCAATAAATAAGAGGTTGCTTTTCTGTTGTTGAAACAAATCAATAAAGCAACAAACCAATAAATTTCAAAGTAAAAGTTATTGTTTCTGCAATTTGGATTAGATTCACTCCGAGTCATCTGTTAATAGTACCATATTATCGCACTTTTCGACTTTGCATATCACAGTTCTTTACAATATGTTGTCATTCATTCGCATGTAAATATGTCGCTTGGAAAAATACGAAAGATGGTACTAAAAATGGTGACAGTTGGTAAAGTCTGTTAAATGAAATTGGGTCTTAATTACATTTCGTTATTAATCCTAATTTTGTCCGGCTCGACACCTGAATTTTTTGTTGAATTATAAATATGTGCTGCACATAACTCAACCACTGTTTAAAAGAACTGAAAAAACAAAGCTTTGAAGGCACCGTGACTCACTTGTTGGTAAGGTGTGACATTCCATCCACCAACATTTTAGCAAAGTTTAGCAAACTTTAAGTTAAACTATTTCATCTCAAATTCTGTAAAACCTAATCTAAAAACATCTCAATCCATTAGATAGTAGTTATAAATTCCTAGGTTTGACATTTTTAAAACGTAATAGTAGTGGGATGATGATCATTGGAATTCTGAATTTTACGCATTAACAAAAATTCCTATCCAAGAATTATTATTCATATTCCTTCACTTATCAAATAAACAGAAATCCAAATATTCTCGTAGTGAATAACGACCAATATATCCAGGTGTTTACTAATCCATAGAACGAGTTAAAATATGACTTGGTTTTATATACACAACATTAAGGAAAAACATTAGAAGGAATTAAAGTTAGAAGAATGAGATGTCTCGGGCTTATCGGAGAAAGGTGAAAGTTATTTCTCGGTAAAAGTGATGTATTCTATGACATTGTTTGTTTCGTTTCGTGGATTTACTAAAAATTACTTGAATTTCGTATTACATATTACATTCTTCATTAAATATTTTTTATTGTTTGTTTATTGCGAAACTTTAATTCCTCCTAGCTTTAATGGTGACATAACTACTCTTTTGTAATATCAGATATAAGGGTTCTTCTCCGTTATTTGGCGTTTTGTTTTGAATTTAATTAACGTGATTGTTCACTGATAATATTCGCGGGTACCTGTTTTTATTTTGCGTTTCGGTCTTTTGTCTCATATGAATAAACCACAAAACTCTAGAGTGTCACAATATGGCTTCATTTCCTTAGCATTTGTCAAACTCCTAGCACTAACCCTCAAATTGTTTAGCAACATTTCACATTAAGTCGGCGAGGGATACAGCTCCCAAATAAATATTTATTTGGAAACTGTATCAGAGAACTTAAGAGATACCTTCTGGAAGAAATTTGATTTCAATGTTTTAAAAGTCCATAATGAGAAACTCATTTTTTTTTTAAACTCAGGTTGAAGTTGGCGTTTGATGGTAAGTATTTAAACGTAAATATTTTCGACATACACACTTTATCCATTTTGATCTTTATGGAAAATCTGATACATTTTGCTATTTTGCATATCTAGCATAAGCTAATGTCATTTGTTGTAAAATTCCAACGTTAACTAGTCAAACTTTCCAGATTGTTGCGCCAAATTTTTAACAGAGCAATTTGTCAGTTATGCTAGGTTTTATTTTCTCTTTATGTGTGAATTGTGGACTATTTATTATTTTTTTTAATTGTAGCGTTGTCCTATAATTTGTGTAGGAAGTTCGGCTTGATTTGTGGTTGAGTGTAGAAGTGAAACTGAGAGTGCTCTTGATTTTTTAATGGTTGAAGTAATAAAAACCTACCCCTATTTACACAAAATACACCAATCTGACGAGAATAAAGTTAGCTATCGAATGAGCAAATTTTCATTTTATTACGTAAAAGTTATAGTTTGCAAATTTCAATTTTAAAAGTTGTCCCAAAGCAACAAATAATCTAACTATATTAGTAATCATACACATGCCTACATTTTAAGCAATGTATGGTATATCTGACCCGTTTAAGAAGAAGCCACTACTGTCAACATCACCTAAACAGCAACATAAAGCGGATAGGAAAAGAGACAGAGAGAGTAGCAGCCCCGCTGAGTCCCCGGAACTTAAAAAGAAGCAAACAAAAAGTGTAAGATCTGGAGAAGTGGACTTAACAGTACTAAACCAAGGTCGTTCAGCAACAAGTGACAAGATGGGAGTGACGCTGACCACACAAGACTTGGAAAAGATTAAGGAGATCATGACTGCTGTGTATGACGAAAAAGTGAAGCCGACTACAGACAAATTGGAAGAGCTCTCAAATCAAATGCACAAGATGGAAGAAATGAATAGAGAAAGAAACATAGTAATAAATGGCATACCTGAAGAAGCAAAAGAAAACCTAGAAGTCAAAGTACGAGAGACGTGCAAAACAGCGGGAATCGAAAATTTCATAATCGACGATATCTTTCGGCTGGGAAAACGCAACACCACGAGTGGGGCAGCAAGACCAATAATGCTGAAACTCGCCTCAAAACTGGATAAAAAGAATATTATGGCAGCAGCAAAAGCGTTGCGAAAAGACAAGAAAATATATTTTAACCATGACTTAAGCCAGCAGGAGAGGAAGCATGAGGCAGTATTACGCTCAAAATACAAGGAACTAAAATTATTGGAACCCGATATTAGCATGTCCATGCGAAAAGGCGAAATGTCCATCTGGAAAAACAACAAAATAATCGACCGGTACGGAGTTTCTAACGGAGCAGCTTCTCAACGACAAACCTTATGAAGAGAACGACCCATAGAGTGCCGGCTAGCTAATCAAATAAATATTGTAAGGAAGAAATGTAAGAAATTAGAACTAACATTAAAAATAACATTTTGGAATGTTGAAGGTATGAACCAAATTAACAACCTAACAAGTAGAGAAATGCAATTACTTTTAAACAATCAAATCATATGCTTATATGAAACTTGGGCAGAAAATTATGTCCCTAATAGTCAGTTTGGTAAATACTCGCCGATCTTTAATAAAGCAAAGAGGAAACATAAGTATGGTAGAGCAAGTGGTGGCATTATTCTATTGTACAGAACAGATCTGTTTAAATTAATTAAGGTGATAGGAATAAAGAATAACTTTTTGGCAGTAAGACTTATGTATAAAAATCATAAAATTGTGATAGTAACTACATATATACCACCAATAAAAGACTGCTCCACTATACTCCTAAAATTACAATCTGCTATATCAGATATACAAGAGAAGTTTAGTAGTGATATAATTATAGTTGGTGGGGATTTTAACGCAAGAGTGGGAGAAGTAAGAGAAACTGTCGAAACAATTGTGAGCAACTGGGGTAATTGTACCAGTGACAGATATTCTTACGATAAAAAATACAATAGCAGAGGAGAGGTTTTACTAGAGTTAATGAGCGAAAACGGTCTTATACTATTAAATGGCAGAGTGAGAGATGAGATCCCATCAAATTACACGTTTACAAACAGAAACGGACGAAGTGTGATCGATTTGATTTTTATGCCAGTTGAACAATTACATACTATAAATAAATTAAATTTACTAAGTATATCGTGTTCATCGCACTTCCCAGTAGCTTTAGAACTTAATATTAACGTAGAAGAAACGTTATATGAAAAATGGGTTTTGAAATGGAGCAAGTAAAAAGCTGAAATTTACCAACAAGAAATTGAAAAAGCACTAAATGATCTTGAACATTATTCGTACGATATTTTATGTAAGATTATATATCGAGTCGCAAACAAATGTGAAATGTTAAAAAAATACACACCCACAAATAATAAGATTTGGTTTGACAAGGAGTGCCAAGGACATAAAGTAAAATTGAAAGAACGACTCGAAAAAGCAAAAGTAGAAAATAATGACGAAAACTGGGCATCATACAATAGAGATCGCACTAAATATAAAAATTTATTATG
Source organism: Cyphoderus albinus (assembly GCA_021029165.1). NCBI lineage: Eukaryota > Metazoa > Arthropoda > Collembola > Entomobryomorpha > Paronellidae > Cyphoderus > Cyphoderus albinus. Next base: position 5,027 of record VYYJ01005826.1, read on the forward strand.
TTCGAAAAAGTCCAAATATATTGAGAGTTTAAAAACTAAATTAAATGACTGCAAACGGAGTAGTGAGTTCTGGAAAACCGTGAAAAAATTTAAGAATAATTCCTACTCCACGAACCAAGTAGACAGTAAGGTATGGGTAGAATTTTATAATAGTATTCTACCAGAGGAAGAAATTAATTACAATACAATACTTATGAAGGTAATAAAGTAGAATCCATTGATAAAGAAATCACGTTAGAAGAATTGACGACCGTATTACATATGTCACCACATAATAAAGCAGCCGGTCCAGATTTTATCACAAATGAATTTTTCAAATTTTTACCTTTGTCAGGCAAAAAAGTTTTATTAAATATTTTTAATGAAGTATGGTTAAATGAGAGCCCACCTAAACCATGGTCTGAGTCTATTATCACAATGATTTATAAAAAAGGAGACCCAAAAAATGCGAATAATTACAGACCTATATCGCTACTTAATCACCTGTTAAAGCTATTTTCGCCAGTTTTCCACATCAGATTACCCAAATGGGCAGATGAATATTCTCCCAGAGGCACAGGGTGGTTTTAGAAAAAGTTGCTCCACCGAAGACCAAATATTTAGTTTACAATCATCAATTCAATTAAATCTTTCTAGACGGAAAAGGGTTTATGCCCTTTTCATAGATTTTGCAAGGTGCTTCCCTTCGATAAGCCATAAAATTTTATGGGATAGTCTATTTAAGATCGGAGTATCTGGTAAATTTATTAGAGTCACGAAAACAATTTATGACAATTTAAGTGCACGCATTAAAACAGAAGCTGGATTCACGTCAGAAATTGATATTACTGAAGGTTTGGCACAGGGCCAAATAGATAGTCCATTGCTGTTTAACCTGCTTATCTCAAATATAGAGAAACAACTTAGAGAACAAGGAGCATTTGGGGTAAAAATTAATCATAATTTTGATATGCAGTTATTAATGTTTGCTGATGACACTGTTGCACTTCAAGTACCGCAGGTGAATTAATTAAAAAAATAAGAATATTGGAGGAATATTTTAAGGAACTTAAATTAATAGTCAATATAGATAAGACTAAAATTGTTGTATTTAGGAAAGCCGGCAAACTGGGTAACCTACCTGGCTTCTTTTATAATAATAAAAAAATTGAAATTGTAAACAGTTACACTTACTTAGGAGTGGAGTTCAGTTCGTCGGGACTTTTTAGAAAAGCAGGAGAAATATTTCGTAAAAAAGGAGCAGTAGCATTATCCGCTATCCAAAAATTGTTAACAAGAGGACAAACAACAAATTGGAACAGTAAAGTACGTTTATTTGACTCACTAGTAAGCAGCACAGTACTATACGGTAGCCAGTTCTGGGCGCATGAATATAAAAAGGAACTAGAAAAAACCCAATCCCTATTTCTGCGTAATACACTTAAAGTAGATAGACTAACTCCTGACTATATTTTACGATTAGAAACAGGGCGCCCACCACTTTATCTTATGGCACTGAAAAGAACACTTAAATACTGGTTTAAATTAGCAAACATGAATGATTGTAAATATGCAAAGAAATGCTTCATAGCACTGTGTAAAGAAGCAGAGAAACCAAATTGTGACAAGAGGTATAACTGGGTAGCACAAGTAAAAAAGATAATACAGGAGTTAGGTTATGATGTTAACAATTTTGAAAAGGGTCCGTCGGAGAATATTTATGAGATATTATTAACATATATAGCTGTAAGTAGACAGAAAGATCACGAGCGTGTAGAAAATTCGACAAGATATAAATTTTATAAGGATGTTATTAATGATTATCCTATCCCAGCTGAATATATTTGTCAAGATATCCCACAAAAAATACTTGGATTATTAGCACAACTAAGATTAAATCGATCATCTATCTACTTCGAAGATACACTCCACGAAATAAGCAATGAAGAAGATAAATGCACAATGTGCAAACAAATGTGCGTTGACAATATGATACACTTCTTATTTAATTGCCCGTTTGATAGCCCATTCATATTGCAGGAAGCTGATCTACCTAACAGAGGTGATCTCACATTTACAAATAAGCAACAAAGAAGGGTAGTGTATAATGTACTATCTAATTACTTAAGAGATAAAGCTAAGCATAATGCTATATTTTAAGAACTAGCAAATAATATACATATTTATATATTTATGTAATACTAACTAAGCCGAACTAAAATATGTAAAATTTCAAGTCATATGTTATAACTCTATGGGTCTTTGACTCGAAAGAGAATGAGAAATAAATACAATACAATACAATAATACAATAATTTGTGTACTATAGTTACAGCGATGATGTAGAAGATAATATAATATGTTTTGTGTTGATGATAAAATTAATCCGTTTTTCCTAAACTAGTGTGCAGTAGTATTTGCAACTACCTGACAAAGCATTACAAGAAGAGAATACGAGCACGCAACACCTTCACAAAAATTAAACCATCAAAAGCGTTCATTAATTAAGTGAGGCGTTGGAGTTCTTCATTTGTTTATAAGAAGTTTAATTCTAATTAAATACCCAGCAGCATTGGATATAAAACACGCACATGTCCGGTACACATCCACACGGCATCCGTTAGTAATCAGAACACAAATGTTTGTATAGAAACGGACGGATTTCAAAATTAAAAATATAATTGTCTTATTACTGACAGCCACTTAACAAACAAGAATGACAGAAATTAGGTAGTTAATTTTCAAGTTAGCATCTACATATCTATGGCTATTCTGCTAACGCAGCACTTTAATCACAATTAATAACAAGGCACTGAAACTTTAACACTATGTGATGCTATTTGTATTCTGTAGAATTATTATTCAACTGATTATGTTAGGTTGTTTAGTTTGTAATCACAAATTTATGTTATTTTGTTTGTATGTAGTAAATAATTTATCTTCCGCTTGTGGTATTTCCCCATTACATTTCGCTTTTACCTTGTTCAAAGAATCTTTATAAATTTCTTTCATCTTGTATTTTCCTATCGTGTGTAAATTGTGATGTAGAATTTGTATCTTATCTAGACTTCATAATACGTATTTTACGCACTTTCACATGATGGAAGAAACAGGAATAGTACACAATTGAAAGTAAGAAAATTGAAAGATATAAAATAAACATCATCTGGATTTGGATTACAGAGAAATAGAAAAGTTTATTTTTGTTAATCATATTTTCGATCCGATGTGGGTCAGCTGCACATTTTCAGTGCACCGGTAAACGAAGGGATGTTACGGATCGATAAAAAACCGAGATACATATTTATGTATTCTACATTAACTAATTATTTCACGTTTGCTTCTTACGAAACTAAACACTAACAGACTTCAATTGTGGTTCAGCAAACTAGTACTGGAGTAAATATAATTCATCGTTACGCGAATGTTTCATGAATTTCATAATTATGTGATTTTGTATTTAGCATACCTTGTTTCATGGAAGTCGCAGAATCGCTAAAAGTTTAAAATTATAAACCAATTTTTTAAATTCGCACTTTTCATGTTTTCACAAAGTTCATGTTTCGCATTTTCTAGGTTCTTGTAATAAAATAGATTTGCTTCTAATTTCAGCCGACAGCCTGGCACTATTCTTAAAGAATCTAGATGAGAATCGTTTATTTAGTTTTGCATGGGTTTATAAACTGGATATATTTCAGCTTTTTATAAACTGCTAAACTCTCATTTTCATTTCATTGTCAGTTACAATGCTAGAATATTTCTGTATTTTACGTTCACCTGTTTGTTTTCCCCTGAAGGTTTTGCATTGTGGAGAAAGGCAAAATTAGGAGGACTTTCCTGTTTGCTTTATTTGTACAAAGACTGTTTTTGTTCACAACAATGGTTTCAAGTTTTCCTTTACTAATTACGGAGAAGGATTCTAGTATGCTCCAATTCATGTGAGGAGATTTACAAGATTAATGATTATTCCAAATGTAATTTTATATAATACTTCTAGGAACAAACAAAATATGTCTAAAATTTTAAAACCATTTCAAAGTGAACAACATGTAATATTATATTTCCAACAAGAAATATGAAGAAATGGAAGTTGAGGTAGTTATCCAAATGTCTAATCTGTATGTTATTTCTGTTAACATTTTAACCCACTCGGACGCCGTATATTACATATCACACAAATTTCAATTCTAAAGTCAGCTACAGGTTTGTCCGCCCATTTTTAGTGCAGTTTAAAATAAAATCCCTAGGATTGTTGTTTTTATTTAGGATCTGAATCATGTTGCAGTTTTGTTGATTGCATTCAGTTGACCAAATTTGCTTTATCCATCTACTATGTGTATACTAATTTTTGTGACTAGAAAATGTGACTGATGGGAATGTAATATATTCTGTTGCAAGTAACTTCCGATATTTCAGTGAGCAAATTATAAAAGGTTAGCCAAATGCACTAAACATTCTTACATCCAAATTAAAATCTGCAGTCTCGTGTTTCATTTATGTGTTTGTACTAATAGTGAGAAAAACAAAACAACAATCTGTATTATATTGTTTCGACAAATATGTGAGGATGCCGTTTTGGTTGTTTCTCCTATAATTGAAATTAAATTTAGTATTTAGTGAAAACGAGAGTTTTTAATTTTAAAAGACCGCCGACAACTTTTATTGGCTTGTTTTCAACGACAGCTTCATTTAACAAAAATATGTGTGGTGTCAACATTTGCAATTCGTAAGGAACGCCAAGCAAATCTATAATAAAGAGTCTATATAAACCAAAGGTGGTAAAATAAATAAAACTGGCAAACCTAACTAAAGTTTCAAATATGTCCCCTGAATTGGGCTGTTTTCATTTTATTTTATAAACCAAATAAGGCATGTGCTCACGAGAAAAGTGAATTTCCAAATCAATCCCAAACAGATATCATAGCTCCATTTTATTCTGTGGCTTATCACTCTTTAAAAACCATTACAATCAAAATGGAGAGAAAAAACTCCCTCATCATCATCGTCTCTTTATTTTATTAATAAAAATACCAAATAACCATAACTAGAAGCCACAAGCTGAAGAATATAGGGTAGCGTCCTTTTTTCATTTCTGCAAAAGTATTCAGGCGCTTTATATTTAAGAGGCATTTATTTGTTATTGAATCCATTATAATCAATGATTGCATGGCGATTCAAAAATGCTAGAATACACAATCCTCTAACTTACTTTCACCTTTCCATTTTCGCTTCTTTACATTCTTGCTTTCTGGACACTATCTATACACATATTGTCCATTATCTTCAATACGGAGAAACATGATGCTAAAAATGTTCGACAAAATGAACAATTACTGAACTACACTGGCAAATTATACGCATAAAAAAGGGATAAAAAAAGGAAAAATAGAAAAATAAAATCTCATAGCCATATATA
>VYYJ01005827.1:0-10420 GCA_021029165.1 Cyphoderus albinus
CATAGGTTTTCACTAATTCTATGCTTCAATTCCAAAAAAGTATTTTGACCGTTAATTACCGTTAACCGTTACACTATTTTCAAAAACTAATTTCATATTCGAAATCAGCGTCCTCGAAAACATAGGTTTTCACTAATTCTATGCTTCAATTCCAAAAAAGTATTTTGACCGTTAATTACCGTTAACCAATACACTTTTTTCAAAAACTAATTTCATATTCAACATCAGTGTCTTCGAAAACATAGGTTTTCACTAATTTTGGGCGTTTATTTCAAAACTGTTTTGACGTTTTTGTAACCTGACTATGTTCCATACCAAGCAACTAATTATTATTTCTTTATCAATAAAATCAGGATGGACCACTATCAAATGTCTGCCGAATGGGACAATTTTCTCGGCACGGTGAACACCATTTTTGTGGCGATTTTTACCGTCGAATGTTTTTTGAAAATGTTTTGCCTCCGCCACTACTACTTCAAGGAGCCCTGGAACCTCTTCGATTTGGTGGTAGTCTTCATGTCGGTCGCGGGCATGATGCTGAGTGACCTCATTGAGAAATATTTTGTGTCCCCCACTTTGCTGAGGGTCGTGAGAGTGGCAAAGGTCGGCCGAGTGTTGCGTCTCATTAAAGGCGCAAAGGGCATCAGGACGCTTTTGTTTGCCCTCATCATGTCACTCCCTGCTTTGTTCAACATCTGTCTCCTACTTTTTCTCGTGATGTTCATCTTTGCCGTGTTTGGGATGTCCTTTTTCATGAACGTTAAACTGAGAGGTGGTCTGGACGACGTCTACAATTTCCAGACATGCTGGCAATCGATAATCCTCCTGTTTCAAATAAGCACCTCTGCCGGATGGGATGGCGTCCTTGACGGTATCATGAATGAAGACGACTGCGAACTTCCCGATCCGGAATTGGGCAGAGCGGGCGACTGCGGAAATGCCACTGTGGCTATCGCCTTTCTCCTGAGCTACCTTGTCATGACTTTTCTCATCATCATTAACATGTACATCGCCGTCATTCTCGAGAATTATTCGCAGGCAACTGAGGATGTCCAGGAGGGTCTGACCGAGGAAGATTACGACATGTACTACGAAATCTGGGCACAGTTTGACCCAGATGGCACCCAGTACATTAGATACGACCAGCTATCCGATTTACTCGACATCATTGAACCACCCCTGCAAATTCATAAGCCGAATAAATTCAAAATCATCACGATGGACATTCCCATCTGCAAGGGGGACATGATGTACTGCGTCGACATTCTCGACGCCCTCACCAAAGATTTCTTCGCCAGGAAAGGCAACGTGATTGAGGATCCCGCGGAAATCGACGAGACCGCTGTAGTAGTCGACCGACCCGGTTACGTGAGAATTTCATCCACACTTTGGAGACAGCGGGAGGAATATTGCGCGAGATTGATACAGTCGGCGTGGAGGCGACGTAGATTGAGGGCTGAACAGGGCGAAGGCGTGGCTGGATTGGGTCACGTGATTTCTGATATAGCGGAAGTGGTGGAAAACGGGGATGGAGAACATGACGATGACGATGGGGCAATGGGCGACAAAACGATAACAGTGGTTCATGAAGTCGTTATTCAGGGGACCTCAGCGCAGTCGTCATCCCCAAAGACAACGGAAGATGTTTAAAAAATTTAAGTTAAATTATATAGAATGGTTAAACTTTTAAGTGCTCAATTAAACAATCATTTACTTATTCATTCAGATTCAGCCAGTGCAGACAGACTTTAAATGTGGTGCAATAATATATAACAATTCAAAACTGGTTTTGCATTTTAACTGATATTATATTATATTAATAGTTAAAATGATGTTTTAATAGCTAATAAATTAAGTACATAAATTTTCATAGCCTTATGTAAATAACGAGGTCTTCTGTTGAAATGATTAACAATTATATATGCAGATTTTATGAATGTTTTAATATAAATTATAATTAACATTATAATTTTTTGTAGAATTTTTATTTGGAGATTTGCTCATGAATCTCGTTCAAATTTTTCCTGCCACAGTTCCTGCTTCCTAAGCATACCGACAAATGTGCATAGAAAGGCTAAAATTTAATAATAGTAATAATTTTTAATTTAGAATACTGAAATAAACTGAAATAAGTTTTTAGTTAAACACATTATTGAGGGAAATTAAAGAATAGTCAAATAATAGCACTAGAAGGGAAGCCTAAACTGTGGACGAGTTAGTTAACTAACTCTAATTAAATTACCTACAATATAAACAAGTGAGAAAAATATGTCGTTAACTAACGAATTGAAAATTGTGATGTGTGACGAAAAGAAATGATAGATAGCTTTGTAATATTGTAACAAATTTCTGTTTTTAAAATCCGCATCTCATTTTTGCAGTGTTTTTTCAAATTCAAAATTTATACGTAAACAAAGAATTGGTAAGCAAAAAGTAACAAAGCTATGATACTACCCAAAGGTTCCAAACTGTCGTGTTCCAAAATCTAAATCTAAATTTTTACAAAATTAAATGAAGATAAAAAGTGATAGTACCGTGTAAAAAATCTTTTTCTCTCCGAATGTAAAAAACGAAACAAAAATTTATATTAGGGCAATCAAGTGAAAATGCAATCTGGCAATCAAATTTAATCTTAAAGAAAATAAAACGAATTTTCACATTTTCACATTTTCAAAATTTATGCAGTTTAAATGTAATCAAATCTTATCCCAAAATGTGCGCTATAAATTTTTCATTGATTAATGTGTGCATTGCTTGGAAAATAAATATTTATGCATTAGTAGTTACAATACAGACAAGGATAACACTACCTTTAAAAATATTAAATTGTGTCAACATGAACAATGCAATATAGCAATAATTATTAACCACTATATGTGCATAATATAATAAATTGTAATTATACATATATTGATTTATTAACTACATATATATTTAAGTTATAAATATTTATATATGGAATTAATTTGCATTCCGAAATATAACAACGATGTTTTCTCCGATTTCTATATGGTCCTAATTCGTTATGTTAGAGCATGTCGATTAAACTTAATCTAATGGATCATATTTGTTACGATATTAAGCTAAACTTTATCAGATTTAATTTATATTTTTTGGTTTGTTTATTGATTGTTATTTACTTAAATATTAAATTATATAAATAATAATATGTATCCTATGAAGAGTTATATTAATTTCGTCAGAAGTTACATACGTATAGGGGAGTAAATTAAAATGACATGCTGTATTAATGACATTATGCCTAATTAAATATATAATTATTTAATATTTATAAACATAAAAATTATGAGGTAACATAACATTTCTGAAAATTAGATAAAATGTCTTCTTAGTTACTATCCGAGTTGCGTTACTATGATTAATGATAAATAAAATTTATAGCAAATGTATATGAAAATATTTCACTTGCCGTCATCATCGTCATGCTCAGATTATTTTATTCTACTTTCTTAACATTACTCTACCCATATGAGACAAACGTATCGACCAAGGTACTTCCGACGCGGGAGTCCCGGGCGAGCTGTTACCTGGGCGCGTGAGTTTTGTTTAACCAACGTGAGTTTTGTTTAACCAAAAATTCCGGGATTGTTCGGGGTTTTGGTGGTTTTTGCTCCATGAGTAAGGCATATTGCATACAAATTGTATGATACAATGTACATAGATCTATATCAAAACCCATTAAAAACACCATAACCCAAAACAAAAACGAGAAAAACGTTTCTGTCGCAAAACCAAAAGCCCCGGTTTTTTCCCATTCTTGTATCGACTACCTAGTTATTTGCTGTGCTTCTGTATTTATTTATCAGTTTCAGAATTGATTTTTTATTTTTCTTTCATTCATTCAAAACACTTTGTTTGAATGAACAATGAATATGCCCGGATTGAACCAGATGCCAGATTTTCAAAAAAAAACTTTATTGTTGGTTATACATATTATCTACGTTTTTTGAGGATCTTATTTTTAAACTAACATTATTACCCAAGTAACGGCACGTTTTGGCAAGCTCAATTTTAAAAATCTATTTTGAATTGGATGAATTCGGATTTAGTTGACAAACCAAATATTGTCTTCAGATTTCCAGTAGAAATTGTAAATGAGTGAACTGTGAGGTTTGCATGTCAGTATTATGTCGGACTTGAAACATTATACTTATCTTGGACACTTTATCGTTTACCCAATAAACTTGAAAAATTCACTCAAAACTCAGATGGAAGAAATGTCGCAACACGTTTATACAGTAGAAGTTGCGAGATCGGATATATACCAGCCTGAACTACAGTTAGATCTATTAGTATCACCGGAGCTAAGATGGAGAAATTTTAAAACTAAGAGTGCAACGGTTTTTTGTATTTCATTGGTTTTCTTGACACTTTTACTCCTTCTATACTTAATTCTACGGGACAAACTAAAATCTACAAAATTGTAAAATATTTACAAAATGGGAGATCCCGTCTTCTACTTACCCCGTCCCCCGACACCGCCACCACCTCCCCCAACAGCGGGGCGACTACGTTCTCCAGAAGAAGAAATTGAGGTGGAAATTCCCCTTTGTGTCCACTGGTTGCTCCGCTTCGGTGCCGCTGTTTGTTTAGCCGTGGGAATTTTTCTTTACCTTGCTCTATTCTACGTTCTCTTTTACGGATATCCATGAAAAAACTTGCAATTTACAACAACACAATTTTTCTTATGTGCTGATCCTTCAAATTTTCAAGTATTTTGATAGATAAAATTGAAAATTATTCAAGTGGACAATGGTTTACTTGAGTGGATTGAAGTTGCTGCTGTTAATTATTGCTTTGTCACGTACGACGCTTCCATATTCACTGTCGTAATAGATGTCTTTTCTTGCAAAAAAAAGATGCACCAAACTTGCAAAAATGGTCAGTTTGCCAAAATCATTTTAACCGAACAAATCGATAATAAAAAAGCGTCTGTACCTGATTCCTGGTAGAACCGGAAAGAAAAACTGAAACTTCAAAATGGACAAAACCCACGAATTCAACAACGATAGAGAAGAGTCAGAGCAGGAAACTTCTTCCTCCGATAGTGACAGTGACGAAATTCAAAACGATCCAAATTCTGACAATAATCATGATCGGAATCGTCATCGTGATCATGATGACCAAGGGCTAGATGTTTATGAGGGTGACGATTTGTGTCTGCTGCAAAATCCATGCACACTTTGCATGCTGCTCTGTTTCACGCTATACCTGAGCCTCCTCATTTTTCTTGTTTTTTACGAGCTGTTTATGAAAAAGTAAACTAGTAAATATTTAAAAATTAAACCACCTATTTTCATCTGATACAACAACATACATCTGCTTTGTAACTTTTGGTTCTGTCACAGACACGTTCTACAAATGTACCTCTTTTAAATCAGATATAAAAACAAAACAAAAATTACAAAGACTTTTTATGGTTTTGCTAACAGTATCAGAATAAATTTTTAACAGCATCGTCAAATCCTTTACTTGCTTCCGTCATCCCATAAAATGTATCGGGCCACTCAATCATTCAAAGTATTTCTTCAACTCAAGCCGTAACTCAACAAACCAGCTACTTGGTCCCATTCACCCAAAAACGTCATAAACTAATAAACCAGTCATTCTTAAATTCATCATCTGCCTAGTTACTTAATCAAATATTAAGTTGAATATAATAATGAAATTTGTCTACTCAGCACAAGAAATGTGATTGGATTTGAATTGCGATTTTTCAACCATGAAGTATCTCTATTTGGTTGTTTTGGTTTTCAAATCTTTGTATTCGCAAATTTCGTTTCGGGTGGGATTTTTGGTAAGTTTTTGAAAAAAAGTTGTTTTAAATTTCTTTTTAACGTAATTTTGTAAAATGAATATCGAATTTCTTAATTGGTGGTATGCAAGTGGAAACAAATATTTAACCGTTGTCATTTGTCCTATGTAGGTGGGCATCCGTGTCATTCAGAAAAGGAAACTGGAGTCTGCTCTGGCCGACATCAAAGGTGGTATTATAATCAACGAAGCGGACAATGCGAGGAGTTTTATTGGAGTGGTTGCTCAGCGAAAAGAAACAATTACAGGAGTAAGGATAGTTGCGAAAAAACATGCAAGTCCAGAGACGAGAGAGGCGGTTTGGAGAAAAGGGAGGTGGATACAGATGGAAAAGTTTCTGATAGTGTATCAAATAAATGATATTAAATAATACAATTTTCAACTATTTTTAAATCTTCATTAAATATAATAGATGATCTTGCTATGTATATGTTGTATGCGGCATAGAATAATGTGACTCGCCAGAAATTGACTAATGAATAAATCAATGTGTATTTGAAATGAATCATCTCATCAAGCTGATAGCTGAGTTGCTGATTATTAGAAATGCTGGAAACTAGCCGTTTAATACAAACAATAAACGACTTATTGTGTTTTTGCTTCTTACTTGTTTAATTTTGGAAATTAAAAATGAAATTCGAATACAAAATAAAATATTGAAAAATGTTATCTCTAACGTCGTTCAAAACTCAGTTAATGAAATTCGTTCTAGGAAACTAAGCATTTCTATCGAAGTTATTCATTCAAAATGGTTAATGGCCACGGGTAATAAAACAAGTGAGTTATATCATCATCGATGCATAAGTTATATGATATTAATATATGACGCATGTGTCCAGATGTCCAATGTCCAGAAAATTATTTCCAATAAAATTTTGAAATTATGAAATTATGTTTTACAAAGTAAGTCGGGTCAATAGGTTAAGCCAACCCGAGAAAAGGGGAAAAAGTTAAGTTCAAATGTTAGTTTGTTTGATAAAGTGATTGTCTCACTAAAACTATGAATTATTCAATTATCGATGCACAAGCTATTATATTAATGTATGATTCGGCGAATGTCCAGAAAAGTATTTCCAAGTAACCAGTGACGGGTCAGGCAAAATCACACAAGTAAATGACCAAATCACCAAATCAATACTCCAATACGTGAGTCTTCCAAGAAAGTGTTGGAATTGTGAAATTGAGTTTTACGAAGTAAGCGGGTCAATAGATTAAGCAAACCTGAGGAAAAAGTTAGGTTTAAATGTTGATGTGTGATAATAAAACTGCTTTTGTCTGCGAAAATGAAACTTAATAAACGATATGTACGAGTAGTAACATTATATATAATTAATAATATAATATTAATAACCGTATATATTAACTCGTATAACATTTTCGATTAATGGTGATTTGGTGATGATAATAATCCAAGAAAAAACGGAATGTTTTCCAACATATGCAATATTCAGACTTAATAAATAAAAATAAAATAAAAAGCGCAAAGAAAAAAAATGGTAGAAACAAAAGTCATCTCTAAAACTGAAAAATGGTCAAAGTTTATTATCGTTACCGAGTAAGCGACCCTCAAATGTGACAAAACGTCCAAAAGTAATTTGAGTCTACCTAAATAATTATGGATATTTTAGGGTATAAAAGCAGTCCTATCAGGAGTGTAATCCCTACTAAACTCTCAGTTAAATTTTTTGTAATCATAAAAAATAACTTCAAGATTTGAGCTGATTTTTATTCTTAATAATGAAACCAATTCGGACTTTCGGATATTTCTTGCTGCTGTTGATTGGATCATGTAGCATTCCAAAAGGTATGTTAATTAAACAAATTTGCATACAATTTTTATTTTGAGTGAGATTAATTGAAATATTGTCATATTTAATTATTTAGGAAAGGCTGCTCCACATCCACGACCCGATTATTATGGACCCGACGCTCAGAGTAAAAGCGATGGAACATATCACAGCGCCTCTGCAAATTTATTTGGTCACAGGCCCAGTAACCAACAGGCACTATATGTGGCTTCGGATGTCAACATTGATCCGTCAGTTGATGGAATACTAGCCGGCAAAAATGCAGTTGGAGGTGAAGTTGGAGTTTATCGCACATCTGGTAAAACGGCGTATGGAGATTACAACGTGAAGTTCCTAACTGCCAGGGGAGAATTAGGGGGTGGGGCTATGGGCAGAGCTACAATTTCCGACGCTTCTATTGATATCGGTCCCGGGAAATTCAACGCCGGTGTTGGTTTTGATACAGGCTTAATTGTGAATGATGGTATTGAAGCTAAATTCTTGGGTGTCGGTGGAAGTATCAAGAAAGATGAAATTCAAGTCTGTGCTGTGTTTTGCCTTGGTTTCAAATGGGGTTAAATTATAAATGGCGAATTTTAAATATGCCGTGGTTTAGCATTGACCACAAATCTGGTCTCGTAGAACTATCCTCTTTATTGACTTAAAATTACTTCAAAAATATAACAATGTATGTAAAAATGTTCAATGTTTAAAATTATTTTGTTCTATGTACAATGTATCCAGTGATATTTTGTAATGAGAACATATTTAATTAATGATGAAGTCGGAATGTCTTTAATTACATTTTGAGTCGTATGGTAAAATCAAAGTAATAAATTGAGTTTATGCTTAAACCCCACTTATTCTTTATTTCTTTGTCATCTTTTCATTACATCATTTAAATTATGTATTTATAGCGCAAATATTTTTTGGAATGTTTCAACCAACATAACAAAAATTTATTTTGTTGTAAATAGAATGTAATATAATCTCTAACAGTGACGAAAATCTTCTTTTTTTGAAAACCATTGGCAAAATTTAATTGTCAAATATATAGTATTACTTATTTTCAGGTACATCATTGTAATTATGAAGGGTAAACTTATTAGACTACGATATTTCATACTGTCGGAGCATTTCCTTTGAGTGGGATTTTTGGTAAGTTATTGAAAAAATGTTTTCAATTACTTTTTAACTTAATTTTGCAAGTAGACAATCGAATTTCTAAATTGTTGGTATGTATGTCGAAGCAAATAGTTAACCGTTATCATTCGTCATAGGTGGGCATCCGTGTCATTCAGAGAAGGAAACTAGAGTCTACTCATGTCGACATCACAGATGGTACATAGTGTAACAAAAATACAACGCTTAATTATTTTTAATTGTTTATATAATTAACGTAAATAATATAGAATCTGTTAGCAAGTTCTATGTTAAAATATGTCACTAATAAAATATTGATTGTGTTTTGGTTCTAACTGTTTAATACAGGTGCAATTTAATAATTTGGTCACCTCGCCACAAATTAAAAAAAAGATTTATTTTTTATCTTATTGTAATATTATATTCATATTATGACACCATCGCATAAAATTTACTCGTTCATCCTAAGCAAACTAGACAATACAATTAGACCTATTCATTCAAAAAGGTTAATGCCCAGGGTATTAAAACTCTGAATTATTTAATCATCAACGGATAGATTATATAATATAATATTAATGACACATGAGGTGTCCAATGTCCAGGAAAGTAATTCCAAGTAACCTGCCACGCGTCTGGCAAAATCACATAAGTAAATAAATCAATATTTTGGTAAACATTACTTGAGTCTTCCAAGAAATTTTTTTATTATGAAATTATCTTTTACAACGTAATCTGGTCAATAGGTCAAGCAAACCTGAGTATAAAACGAAAAGGCCAAGTTCAAATGTCAGTGTATGATAAATATTTTTAATTGGTTTTGTCTGTGCAAGTTGAACTTAATAAATGATAGCTTTGTAACATGCTCAATTAATGATGATAGAAAAATCCAAGAAAGAACGCAAAACGCAATGTACATATGTATTCAGACTTCATGGGGAAAATAATAAAACCACAAACACACAAGAAATAGTAGCGACAAAAGTTACTTTTAAAACTGAAAATTGGTCAAAGTTTAATATCTTTACTAAGTAGCCGATTTTTAAATGGTACAAAATATTAATATTAAAAGTTTTTCACCACAAATATGAGTCTATCTATATGGTATAAAAGCAATCGTGTCGGGACCGCAAAACCGCAAAGTTCAAAAACCGTGCAAGGAGAATCGTAGTCATCAGCCTTCTACATCAGATACATTAAATATAATATAACTTGAGTTCACTTTTATTACTAATAATGAAACAAGTTCGGGTTTTCGGGTATGTTTTGTTGCTGTTGGTCGGATCATATAGCATTCCTGAGGGTAAGTTTAAAATTTTATAAAAAGTTTACATTTGCACAAAAGTTTGAATTTGGGTGAGATTAAATAATATTGAATAATTAAAATATTGTAATATTGAATTAATTAGGAAACGCTGCCCCGCACCCACGACCCGATTATTATGGACCCGACGCTCATGCTAAAAGCGACGGAACCAGAGTACGCCTATTATCCAATATCCACCAATTTTTCAGGTGGATGGATGGATGAAATAGACGAAATGGAAGAATTGGACAAAATGGACGAAAAACCATAGAGTGAATTTTACATGGTTTATATTGCCCCAATATCCATTTCGTCCATTTCATCCATTGATTCCACCAAAAATTGGCGG
>VYYJ01005828.1:0-10419 GCA_021029165.1 Cyphoderus albinus
TATTGATTTTCAGACGAAGAAAGTTTCAATCACTATTTTTTGAAATTATAATATGCAATAGCCGAAATATTTCTCAGGGAATAACGGAGGTTTCAATTGAAATAGATCCCATGTAGAGTCTCCAAAATGTGTCTTACATTTAAAAGCAGTTTACCCTGGACGTACCTTGTCCAAGCAAAAAAAATAACAAGAAACGAGCTGCATGTTGACACTTATTGGATAAGCCATATCCTATGGAATTCAGTTATTATTGAAAACAAACCACCTGAACGCTTTTAAAATTCACGGAAATGATTGTATGTTAAATCAATAACTAGTACGGATAAAACACAATTTCCAATTCATGTTTTACTGATAGTGGAGATACCTGGAATAGTAACATTCAGAACATTCTAGAAGCGTTTTTCCTAGCAGTGAGAATATAATTTTCAACCATAAATTTTAAAATACTTGAAGACTGGAAATACGAAATCGTAATTATATATGATTATGAATCATAATTTATGATTAAGCCTAAAATGATTGATGTAAGTGGCAGAAATGAATCCGTCTTTATTTAGAAATAGTTTAATGCAAACTATTGATGCATTACGCCATACATTTGTTGTAGATGCATTAAACATAAATTGTGTAATTTAACAGGTCACGTTTGAAAAATTGTGATGAATATAATAATATGTATAATTTGTCTGAAATTGGGCAACACTATTAGCACTAAATTTGAACAACGACAAACAACAAGCAAACAACACCTACATATGTCTGGTGATTTATTAACATATACTTAATTAGATTACTCAGGCTTCACCATTATCTTGCACGTTCCATTATATCCCTTTCTGACATTCTCGTTTGAAAATAACATCCACAGGAATTCTCATACGAAGATTTCATTTTCTTTTAATATAAAATACACGGATGTACCTAAAAACCTTCAATGGCCTATACTAAATTTTAATTTAAACAAAGGTGACTAGAATACTACTAGGTGGCACCGAGATGAGGCTTTTGATCTGCGCGCACTTTACTCTATGGAGCTATCAGCAAAAGGACAAAGTAACTTTTTTCCCACTATAGTATTGATTGTTGCCGTAAATATTTTTTGAAACGTTTAAATTAATTAAAACAAAGATTTAATTGATATGGTTCAAACGTAAGGAACTTAAACTTTGCAGTTTAAAAAAATCCTCCCTTAATTACAACACGAAAGTATTTTTTTAAATGTTTTCGATCATCCTATTTAAAATGCATTGACTTTTATGTCAACGCCAAAATGCGAAACTGGCTTGAAAAATCTGTCCTCTTGCTGACGTCAGAAGGATGAAGATGATGATGATGATTACTTTTGTTTTGTTCTGAGACTCTGCGTTAGGTTGAAATATACTTAATTACACATTTTATAGGCTGAGAAAGTATTATCTATCTTATAACCCTGCTGCTGCATTTGTATACAATACTGACAACAAAATGCACAATACATTTTATTGATTTGGATCAACTCAGATTCCTGATATACGTATTTAAATGGCAAAACTTTGTTAATGAAATTCTCATTTTCCTGTTGATACAAATCACTTTCACTGGTAAGAGTAGACTTGGTAAGAAGAAGTCTGGTATGAGATGCCCTAGGTATGAAATGCCCGCAGGTATGAAGTGGCGCTTGGTATGAACTCGCCGGTACCCCAGGAATCTTATACTTATGTAATAGTTTGTGAGATTTTATGTCAAAGCAAAGAGCAAGAAAATTTGACAAGATTGAAATAGGGGAGAACGAGGTAGTTTGAACGAGAGTAATAGTAACAGCGTTTTTCTTTGGAAAAGTAAAAAATAATAATAGGTATAGCTGCAATTTCAATTGAATTATATCAACATTAAAACTGGATGGCCGTTGATGCAAATCAAGCTACGAAACAAACCTGGGGGGTTTAAGCTGATTCAAAAAATATGAAGCGAGCAATGTGCCAATTTGCGCATCATATTCGGAGGTGCAAACTCTATATAGAAACATGAATGGTCTGAAATAAAAAAAAATAAGTAATAAAAAGTTAAGAGGTGCTTATTTATGTTTTATTCTGTAACAGTGCCTAATTCACTTGTACACGACATAACGAATTTGTTGGGCTAGGCTAGCCGGGCTAGCTGAGGTAAAGAAAAAATCCGGTAAATTCAATTTCAGATAATTATGCCATTGTGTTAATTACTATTAGTAATTAAGTGATGAAGGTGTTGTAAACATTTTTGAACAAACTACTCATTACATTTGAGTACTCTGTATGTTGGTTTGACATGTTTAATGTCAATCAGCTTCAGATAATATTAACCTAATGCACTCAATGGGATTTCGATAGCTACCACTACTTTAAGATTTGGTTGCAAAGTTTGAAACTAATTCAATGAATAATTTAGTATTAAATTCAATAAAATTAATTCATTTTTTGTTTCGCGGTAGCAGTTTAACTTTCTCCACTCTAAGTAAATAGAGTCATAAAGTTTATTCGAATAAAAAAGTTGGACGAAACACCACAGGTAAATGTTTAGAATAATAATTGTGAAGGTTTTTAATTTGATGCGGCAGTGGGAGAGCACCCAAACGCAAGCGTGCGAAAATTTCTGTGAGAGCGGGACGACGATGAAATGCAAAATGATAAAAGATATATAATTTTTAAAACGAAGAAAGGGTTAAGAAAAAGATGTACATCATATTCTGCACTATTCGTTTTAATAAATTATCCTAAAATGTAGTCTTGATTCATTAGAGGAATCAAACCATTGCTTGATTTAGTGCAGTTCTGCAGTTGGCACATTTTTTATAGACAATTAGGGACAAGAAATAAGAAATCATACATTTATGGAGTAACCAACAAATCCATCTGTTTTGAGAATGGAGAAATGTGTCACGACAAGCACTTTCCCCAATTAGTATACACTTCCACAAATTTTGTTAAATCGAATTAGAAATACAGTTGTTTTCGCAGACAACAATTACAAATATTTGGCACAATTAATGCAACCGGTAGCTTTATTTTAAGCGTTCCGTCAAATGGCAGCTTAATGGTTGATGTATTACAACCGAACTGACTATGCGTCTTTGTCTATTTTAAATTGTCTATAATGAAATATTAATACTGTCACATCTTACATACATTTGGTATAGACGTGTATTTAATGAACATTAGTTGCATTAATAATTAAGAGAAACCATCAGTCTCTGATGACTCAAAAAATGCTCTACAACAGTTTGAGCTCTCGATTATGTTTTGGATAATGTTTTACTGTAAAAATTGTAGGAGCTGCTGACATGTAATTTATATGTTATATAAACTAAATATCAAAATATTATCGGCAAAATATTTTCAGGAGAAATGGTAGAATTTGATTTAAATACAGGGAGTGTCCCCAAATTAAATATTAAACATGTTGCATTGAACGTACCTTGTCCATGCAAAGAAAGTAATCATTAACGAACTAAATGTTGGCCTATTTATGTATGAAGTGCTTATTGAACAATCCATACATTATACGTATCATGGGATTCACTTCTCATTAGAAAGAAACCAACCGATTGCTTTAAATTTACGGAAACCATTATAAAGCAAAACCGAACCTAAATACTATTTTCAAATCATGTAATTAGTACAATGTGGGAAATGTTAGCATGAATTTTACAGCAAGAGAATTGAGTTAGCGAGAATTTCTAGGAAGAATTTGAATACATTAAAATATGTAAATGCCAAACCATTAGTCTCAAATCATTAAAAAATATGTATTATTCGCTATTTATTGCTTGTATGTAGGTAATTTTGGGCTAGGAATGAAACTTCTTGCAATTTTTTCCCAAAATAAGCTGCACCATTATATTATGTTCAGTTTGTTAGTTAATTGTTAATCCTTTTTTTATTCAAAAATTGAAATGATGCTCCTAAATATTTCTATTTTTGCCAAAAAGATTGCTTTTAAGAACCAATTAGAAATTTCAAGTTGTTTCAAGCCAAGCCAAGTCACGCTTGATATGAATTTTCAAGCTTCACTTGGATACATCTCTAGTTTGAAATGCTCATCATATTTGCAATGTTTACAAATTGGTGCCACCCTAGCCGTTTTTGCAAATTACGCGCCATCCTGACAGATGGATGCCAGTATAAAGATTAGCAGTAAAATTTTAAAGACAAATTTAGCCATATTTATTTGCTCATCACATTGGCAAATGGTTATAAATTAATAAGCGCCAACCATTGCAGTTTTTGCAAAGTAGGCGCCACCCTGATTGTTTGAAGTCGAAGATCACTAGCAAATTTTACGCCACAAAAGTGCATAAGTTTGACATTTTCATCGTTTTTGAATACTTTACTGAATTGTAGAATATTTTTTGAAATTCAGTGCCACTCTGACAATTTTTGTTAAATTGTCGTTAGTGGGAGTTATTTATCTTTAATGAACGTTAATTTTTTCTAGGGGATGTAAATTGTATATAGCATACATTAATCATCCTTAATAAACATAATTGGAACCGACATTTTCGGGATCGGTTCATATATTTTCGGGTCGGTTCGGTTCGGATTTCGGATATAAGACCCAAAACAATCCTAAATAGAACCAATTCATGATTTCTATTTATCGCCATTCCTAAAAAACACGCTTAGGAACGTATCCGAAAGCCATAAAAATTAGTTTCTGATTAAACTTCATGCAGGATTATTTATAGGAATGTCTCATGTTCTTTCTAACAGATGAAGAGAACGGGAATGTAACAGTAAGACATTTAGGAGAATGTACTATTCTTCTGCTCCTAAGGTATGGTTTAAATGTATTTTATTACACAATTTATGAGTTGAAGAAATATTTTTCAGTTTTGTAAGTCCGTTATACGTATTTGTATATAATCCTGACAACAAAATATACAATACTAGTTTTGAATTTGCTACTACTGAAAATGAGAAAATTTCATTACAATGGTTATGCAAATACGAGTATCAAGAATCGTACACTGATGGAGTATGTGTGATTCACTGCACAAGCAAAAAGCACTAAAGCAGGGAATTGAGACATGATGGGGTAAAAGCGAATGATATGATGTACAAAATAGCATACTAGCGATGCGTAGAACTTTTATGCTGGAAAAGCAGAAGCGTAGCATAGCAATTTAAATTAAATTACTTTATACACATTGACTTTGTATTAATTGATGCGGTCAAGACTAGAAAGCAATGCGAGTGAATAAAGCTGCGAAGCAAACCCGGGTTTAAGCAGATTCAAAGCAAATGCAATTGCAGCAAGCAATAACTTATGTAGGTGTAGACTAATGAAACACAAAATGCATGAAAGCAAAATTCTACGCATTAAAAGGGAAGCAAAGCGTGTTTAGTTACGCAACTCTTGCGTCGCAAGAGACTCGATCTGCACCAGTGTCTGATTCACTCATACAATACATAACGTATTTTTTATTTTTAAACTCATTACCACCAGTAGGAGCGTTTTAGTTTTAAGGTTTTTGTGACTGGTAAAAATCCATCCGTTTTTAACATAGTCGATGCAAAGAAAATATTTCATTTCATTCATTCATTGGAATTATTTTTGTATTCTCGCTGTGAATTCCTACCAACCTCAGCATTCAATTGAATCGAGTCAATTCATTTAGTTGTCAGCATTTACAGCGTCGCGTCATCGCGTGTGTACTAAAAATCTCCTAGTTTTAACATTCTTGCAAACGTACAATTTTGACAGAGAGGTATGGGTTGCTGGAATTTAAATTTAAAACAATGACTGTAACTTTTAAATTTTTTATTTTAACCCAATTCTCCTTGTGTTAATTAGTTTTAATTTTAATTAAGTACTAGTTTGGTTTGGTACTTTTTAAAACAAAAGAATCAAAGTTTAATTGAGTATTCTTTATGTTGAATTTAAATACCTCTTTAAATAGCGAATGAATCCATGCGTACAGCTTTCTTTGTCTCTTTCTCTAGACACCAAGAAGCCGTGCTGTAGCAATAGGACGTGTAGGGATATTTTGAACACCCATAAATCGAAATGGGCAAATTAACGTACTATTTACAATGTGTTGTATTTCAGGATAACGAAGAAGAACAAAATTATATACCAATAATTAATGCTCATAACTATAACCAAGTATTTTTTATAGTTTTCTTTGACCTAGAATTATATTTATTTATAGGGATAAGGGGGTAAATATGGTCATTAGCCATTAGATAAAAATAACCCAAATCAAAACCTTAGATGCTCTTGCCCTCACAAACAAATTAGTTAGACGAATATGAAGTAGTTCTAGTTCCAATTAAAAATTTCACTCTGCTGTCTAGTTCTCTCATATTTTTATCTGCTTGACATATTTAAGTAGTGTATTTGAGTTGAATGCAATTATTTGTGATAGGATTTTCATAATAAATCTTACTTTTTGCTTTGCTAGAAAATTTTGAAACTCTTTCTTAATTCAATCAATAATTAAATACTGGGTAATTTAAGCGGTGAAAGGTTGAACTTTGAAGCCATCCAAAAGAATACCTAATACATGGATACTTTGAATTACAAACTCTCCACGCTCGAAATAAGAATGATTTCCCGGATCCTCGTTAATTTTAAAATTGGTTAATTTTTGTTTGATTATCAAGTGTATTGGTGTCAGAATTAAATAACACTGAATAATGTTTAGACATTTAAAATCTTTTTGTATGCACATTTATGAGAAAAATACTGCGTTGCATCCACATGACTAATACTTACAAGAATCGAAATATAAATTATGTTATATTATATTGTTATCTGTAAAAGTAAAATATTATTGGTAACTAATACTTATTGATAATAATACTAAACCAAACTGCTTGTACATTTATAGCTAGTCACATAATTATAATTTAAATGATGAATATGCTGATGCAAGTCCTACAGAAAAGTTGACGAAGAAGGGTAAAAGTAACAAAATATTCAGACCATTATCCGGACTCCAGGTGTGTAATCACATGAATCGTCATCGGTTGTCCCACCCGTCCCATATATCATCAGGACCGTTCTTATCGGTGACTCCAGTATCAGTGCTGCACATGTAGCCACCTGGTATTATTTGTATTTGTAAGCTGCACAATAAAAAAGTAAAGCATTTGTTTGTTACTTAAAATTATAATTTAAATGATGAATATGCTGATGCAAGTCCTACAGAAAAGTTGACGAAGAAGAGTAAAAGTAACAAAATATTCAGACCATTATCCGGACTCCAGGTGTGTAATCACATGAATTGTCATCGGTTGTCCCACCCGTCCCATATATAATCCGGACCGTTCTTATCGGTGACTCCAGTATCAGTGCTGCACATGTAGCCACCTGGTATTATTTGTATTTGTAAGCTGCACAATAAAAAAGTAAAGCATTTGTTTGTTACTTACTTACGTCATCTAATATCAAAAAATACTTCAAAGTAATATGTGAATTTGAACTGTGAATACCTTTTCAGACAAATGGAATAATAATGTTGAATCTCACTGGACGTGAGCGGATATTTTGAAGCAATGCTTTTTTCTTCCGATTGTCCCTCTTCACTGCCTCCTCGCCGGATACTACGAATGCAGATGACGATGATGATGACGTTGAGGATGTCGGTGGACCGTTCAATGTTTCGCTGGAAGCAGCTCGCGATGACATGGACTCACTTGGTTCAATTGTTGGAGACGGTGAACTACTGCTGTTTAATGGAAAGTCAATTTCATCGGTAATCTCAACCAACCTGTCACCGTCTTTTCCATAAACTCTTTCTACTAAGGTTGGCTTTTGATCTATAGGGGCTTCGGAATGGGTGTCATCTAGATAATGCAGGAGAAATCATAGCTTTCTTTTCAGCCGCCGTTCGTGGTCTCTTCATTGGTTGTTCTGTGGATTCTGCTGCTTCCTCGCGTCTTCTCTTAACGCTTCCAGTTGAAATACCTGGATCGGGCGAAGTTTCAATTCCGGTCAGAGATGCATCTGAAAATGAAGTCGAGGCCGAATTTACAGTGGTTGGAGATACCATCTCTTCCGTGGTTCTTGGTGACCTCAGGTCATCATCGTCTGACAACGTAATTATTTCAGGAGAGGCTTCTGGACTTGCAGATTCTGTCTCTTCATCTTCTTCCTCAATCTCTGATTCACCAGATTCCTCAAAGATGACATTAGGCGATTCGGGCGGGTCAACTATTTCATTTTCAGAAATTGACTTGCTTGATTGCTGCTCAGTTGAAAGTTTGTTTTTTGTTGAAGGTGACTCCGTCTTGCTTGATAGGGTTTCCGGTTGCGGTTCCTCCAGGGGCTCGATTGTCAAAATATAGCATGCTTCAAGTGGCATATTGCCCCATCGTTCAGGACACCAACTTTTCCTGTTTGGCAGATCAAGGTCGTGCCACTCATCCCCGAGATTGTTGTAGATTACATCTGACCTGGCTGTAATTAACTTGGGAATATCCACCTCAAGCCTTTTGAAGTCCTGCAATCTTTCCACTAAAGTGAAAGGAATGGTCAAGTAGGGACAGTTTGAAAGACAGCTTGATTCTTCCCCGTCCTTAATTACAGCTGACTGCTCCCATACTTCTTGGATAAATCCTAGCTTTGCGAGGGTTTCAACGTTGCCATAATATTCAAATAAATATCTAGAAGAGGGGATCTTTTGATGCTGCAACTCTTTGATATAGCCCAGCTTTTCGTGGTAGCAAGGACAAGGACCGCTTCTGTTGTTGCTGTCCTTAATCTCATCCGTTTGCGTGGACATGTCCAATTTCTCAGGAATTTGAATGTCAGTTTCATCATTTTCCTTGCTGTTGTCGTCATCAGTTTGTGTGGCCATGTGAACCTTTATTGTTTCTGGTAACTCTTCTGAAAAGCAGACAGACTCGGTTTCTGCAGTATGATGATCTGCGTCATCAAATGAATCTTCTGATAAGCTCCGCTCTCGCTTAATCTGAAAACTTGTTCCCTCGTTGGAATTCAAGTTGGATGAATCATGATCATGAGTGTCATCCTGTGAATTGTTTCGACTCGTGAATCTAATATTCGGCAGATTCTTCGAAATGCGCCTTTCTTCTAAATTACATGCCATAGCCTCATAATGAAAGTCTGGGTCTTGGAGCTGATTCAAATCAATGATAAGGATGCTTAATTTTTCCTTGTTGATCTTCAAATATTTTGTTGTTCGATTTCTGTTCTTGTGAATCTCCTTCATTGCTTTCTCAATCACTGCAGCAGCCGGATTTGGGTGCTGCGCTGTTGAGATTACTTTTCTGAGATTTACATTCAGTTGTAACATCTTCATCATATCGGAACTTGCAAAGACCAGATATTTGTCTCGGGAAGAATCAAAAGATTTTGTTGCTGGAAATGGATGATGTGACATTAAATTAGTTTGTCTTCCATCATGAACTTCACTCCAAATGTCACCCAAGCTTCTGGTCGCAAAACGTAGGGGAATTTCTTCAAAATTCTGAACATTTTTTCGAGCGCTTTGGCGTGTGCGTGGGCGTTGAGACATCTCGGACTTAGGAAGGCGACACAGAATACGTCGCTCCTCCACAAGTTCGTGATCTTGTGCATCTGTCACAGGTTGTGAAAGCGCATTTTTAGAAATGAATTCTATCCTCCAACGTTCCTTTTAATTTCTTAGGGTATGCTCAGCCTTTTTGCCAGGTGACAGTAGCTGAATATTATGGTTGCCATCAAGGATGAACATGCCACTGTCACCGACATGGCCCGTGGTCAAACTAGGTCCATCCAGCACCGCGAATGAGGCGCATGTGCCTGAAGTCAACAAGGCTCTGCTCTCTTCGTTTTGACTGTTTTCATTTATGAAATTATGGAAAGCTTTGCTCATCTGAGCCTGGGTACGTTTGAAAGCACCTCGAATTTTTGACAGTAGATCCTTGCCTTCATAGCAGTTGGTACATGAGTCAAAGTTGGCAAACATGTGACTGTTTGCAAACTTTGCTGCCATTGGATCTTCGAATCCGTCAAAAAACCCAATTTGGTATTGCCAAGATTGTATTCCATCTCTACTTGTGGTCGGCACTTTCTTTATAGTGAAGTATGAGGTGACGGGTTCGGTTGACGGTTGCGCAGAAGCATAATACGTCATTTTTGAAATTCTGTGAATGAAGTGAAATTGTGGTCACACAATTGTAAGGCCAGCAGGTAACATTTAAGTACGTACGTACAATTATTTTCTGTACGGTTTATGCGGTTTTAAGCGTTTAAAAGAAAAATTTTCAACGCAGTTTTATTTACTGATAGCTTTTTTCTAAATGCATGTGCAAAGACGTACATAATTAATTACTAACGAGGTTTACGCAAGACGTGTAAATTTTTTCACGAGCTCCCACCCATTGGAGGTTGTTTCCCTTCCTAAAATACTCCTAAATCCCAAATCTTAAGTCTCCATGAGCTAATTTGTGT
>VYYJ01005829.1:0-10419 GCA_021029165.1 Cyphoderus albinus
AAAATGTTGCGCA
Organism: Cyphoderus albinus; assembly: GCA_021029165.1. Taxonomy (NCBI): domain Eukaryota; kingdom Metazoa; phylum Arthropoda; class Collembola; order Entomobryomorpha; family Paronellidae; genus Cyphoderus; species Cyphoderus albinus. Next base: position 14 of record VYYJ01005829.1, read on the forward strand.
CTAAGGGAAGGTATTTCAATTCTAAGGTCCCTTGACAGCCCAAGTATCATTGAACAAGGTACTATTTTTCTTTCTCGAAATCTGGGAATTTGGACTGGTTTGAGTAAGGCGAACTAAATATGTGACACAATCAGTCACAGTGTTTCCACAAAACTTTCTATTTTTTTCTTTCACGGCCGCGAATTTCATACAAAGGGACTGAATAATGGAAATGTTACACTATCGTAGCGCCGCGGCAACACTTAACTAATGTATATACATACTTACTAACACATACTCATTGACTTCAGATGATCAAAATATAGTTTACTGTTACCAGTCTCGACAAATGAGAGTCTGCATCTTTAAACAAGAATTATTTGCGAATGTGTAGTGATATTTCGTAAACATAAAACAATAGTGTTTAAGTATGTAGAATTGTCATTACGTCACACTACATTTCTGCCTAAATCATTACTTAAATGAAATTTAAAACCCCCGAGAAAAATATTTAAGACGTTTGTGCTCTGTCAACAATATTACATTACAACACAACAAAGAATGTCACAAATCATCATTTGTTCCCAGTCGCAAAACTCTTCCCCATATTTCTTTTCTCCTCAAAGATAAAATGATAATAAAAAGGCCGATTTTTTACCTTGTTATTTCTTTAAATGCGAGATACGACGAAATATCTTTGTCTGCTTATAATAAGTCCGAACGTCATGATGTTTTAATACGCATTTTTGCCAGCCAATAAATCTGAAAAATGTAAATCTTGCGTTGTATACGGTGATGCTTCGCGTACGCACACAAATACTTTCTTTCATAAAAGCTGAGGACTCAACCCTTGGGGACACTGGTACGTGCTAGGACTATAATAAAAGAGGGAAAAATTACCGTTGATATTAAAATGATTTTATGTATTCACATAAGATGATGATGAGGGAGCTATGCCATTTAAACGACAATGTTTAAGCTACGGCTACAACCTACGTATGCTGTAATAAATGAGAGCGCATCACGCGCAATATTAAACTATAATTTTTCCGTTTGGTCGGATGATTGCTGGAACGCAAAATGGGAAGTGTAGGAAACTATGATTTGAGTAGCGAGTCAACTAGAAATAACATGAGTCGGAGTCAAGTTGAGCCTCGCGAGGGTATTTCTGTTTCTCCTGAGTCAGCAAAATGAATGCTCTCTTGCTGGTTGCTGCCAATTTCGGCATCTTCCTCCTCAAATTCATCTTTTTAGTTTTATGTATTAAAAAGGTGAACGTTTGTAACTGATTCCTACGAAGTAGACTATGGCCAACCTTGCTAAGTTTAATAATCAATGTGTGTACTTTGGGATAACTTCAATACGTTTAAAAGAGCTAAGTAAGCATCTTTGGAATTCTATCCACGGTTGGTGTAGAAAAACTATCAATATTTTAAGTCATTCATCATCATTGACGATATGGCAGTGATAGTTATTCGGTTTGCTACTATTATTGTTTTGTGGAATAAGAAAAGCAGAAAACAAACTTTCTGTTTCTCAAAATCAAATTTTTAAAAATAAACTGGATACGATTCTGCTGGTTGACAGATATTCACAGGCTCAGCGAGTCAGTTTTTTAACTCATTTATCCCTTCCCGTGGTTTGCTATGTGGTGTGGCAATAAATATTTTTCTACTTGACAAAAAGATCCTGCAGGCTAGAGAAGCGCATGAGATGCATTTCCACCGAGTATAAGAGTTGGATGCATGCTCAAAGCCCTGAAACAAATTTTGTTTCATTCATGAGTATTTTTATTAGTAGCGGAAAGTTGTGTTGTACTTAGTGGTGAATTCAGTTTATCCAGTACAATGCTGCAGGCTTCAAAAAGAGGATTGGAAACACTGGTTTAAAACGAATTAAATGTGTGAAAGAGATATGGGTGAAAGCATTCTCTGTTTCCTTTAATGTTGAGGACAGAGTAATTTACGAATTGTCGTCGTGGTTCATAAAGAATGAATACAATCATGGTGGTTCTGGTGGCTACTGAATTAATGGTAGAATTGGGAAGGTATTTGATTATACTCTATGTACTTATCTTGTGACATTCACAACGATTATCTCTCTACTAAGCCAGAAAAGCCCCTACTGGAATTTAAATTTCGTCAAGTCCCTCTTCAGCGTTTTAGATTATTTCATTCTCCAAATCGGAGACCACGCACACACTGCTGAATACGCTGACAAAAGTTTTCCTACTTTCTGCTTTGGTGTATTTAATAAGGGCCCAGCATAAAATGAATCGTAAAATTAAATTCAACAACTCTGCGCATTCGTCCCAACCAACCCAACTGTGTAAGCCCTTAAACAGCAAGACGCACAATGGTGGTGGCTCTTCAAAAACCTCACTCTTAGTACCTCAATTACTACTACTTAACAAATTTTACCAAAATTTTCTATTTAATTGTATGTAACTGTTTTTAAAATCATGTTAACAAATGAACCTGAACCACTTTTACAGTACCCTAGTACAGTAATAAGTGTAATTCATATTTTAATTACTCCCAAATAAACGAGATGGTAGAAATTGGAGACAGGCAAATTAAGATATTTTTGAAACACAATTATCTTATTTGGAGTCAGGAGAGTCACCTTTAATTATATTATCCAATTTGAACATGTCAGCTTAATGATTCAATCCGTCCGTTAAGAATTACATATTTCTTTGGTACTTTTACTTAGCCAGATGTTTTTAAACCAAAAGTTATCAAGAAGAATAATATTCACATTACGCAGAAAAATATATCATATTGATAACCTAAGTTTCGAAAAACTTTTGTTGAAATAATAATGCGTGAGATTTATTAAGACATTATCTAAAAAGTCGCAATACAGAGTCAAAAACAAATAATTTCTCCAATTTCAAACATCAAAAAGAAACAAATTAAACATTCTTAGAAAAATTAGATTGGATGTTACCACATGATTATGATGGAACTAATGTAGTGCATCCAAAAGTAGTGTAATTACACCAATGTAGGATAGGTAATGAAAATAAAATTTATTATTACATATTTTAAAACGAGAAATGCGACAAACCCATGGAAGAGGCTTAACTTTCTTGTTATTTTGTTGCTTCGCCTTTCTTAATTTTACTATCATCTGGCCAGAATTAGAAAGAAGACAAGTGGGAGTTACGCCATCCAAACCGACAGAGCTCACATTTCCTCAGCTCAGCCATCTTGTCATTGTAATATTTTGTTCTATTTATTTTTCAGAATGAATCAACGAAAGGACGGTTACGGTTACCTAATTGTGTAATATTTTCATCGTGAGTCCCCTGTTACTAATGCACATAAAACTTCCTCATTTCGCTGAATAATAAAGCAGCAAAAGAAGGCATTTCACCGAGACCACCAACCATACGTTAAATGTAGTTTAGCATTACTACTTCACTGGTGTTGTGATTACTAGAACGGAACAAGAGGGGGTGGAGTCGCAAAAGTCTTCAGTTTTCCTTTCTATATAAAAACACATTACATACATAATATTTATTTATACACAATAGCAGTGAAAGTTGGCTCTTCTTTTATTGTTTTCAACTGCTGTTGTGAGTGTGCAAGTGCGGCCATAAGTTTAAGCTTTGAAATTACTTTGAAAACCGCACTGTAATCTCCTTCATTGCCTTTTTCACTTAAGAGAAGAAACGACGAGACAGAAGACAAGATGAGAAGGAAGATGAGGATGCTGATATAACAGAGTGAAAAACTCTCCCTGACTGGAAGTTATTTGTGTGCCCAACAACACATACGCGTCATTCTAGTGAGGAAGAGGAAGGATCGTGAAAATCCACAGTCAGCCACCACATTAGCAAAAACCGTCTCCACTTTTTCCGCTTTCTCGGAAACGGAGACAAAAGAATATATGAACAAATTAAAATACCACGTGCAGATAATGATAATGGCAACTCTTTCCTCTCCCCGCATCCGCTTTACCAGAGACTCTTGGAGAAAGGAAAAAATGTATGTGGGATGCTGCTGCAGTACCATGCTGAAGAATAAAGAAACTTATTGTTTCTCTGCTGGATATTTCTATTTTTCTAAGATACTTTCCCATTTTCTCCCTTTCAATTTATACAGCCCCTTCAGTTTTTCACTCTCCTAGGACTCTTTCTCTGTTTCTGTTGATGCAAAAAAATTCATTCATTCAAAAAACCGAGATCTTACAACAAACAGAAAGATCAACGGGCGACGAAATTTTCTCGAGAATGCTACTTCTTTTATCGGGAAATTCATTATTGGTGTCCTTCTCTTCACTCTTTGTTAACGTTATCCACTCTCTGGTGATATGACCATAATGAAAGGAACAAGAAAACCGACGAGGAAACAGATTAGTGATACAATATGCACAATAAAGTTAACAGTTTCCGTCGCAAGCTGACGTTCACTAATGGGATCTATTTTTTTCCTTTCGGCGACTCTTCCCTGCCTTTTACTTTGGAAGCATCATCACATTTGTACGTGCCTCCGCAAAGGAACTAGAAAGAGACATTAAGAGAAAATGTTCCATTTCTCCTTCTCCTTGTGTAGGATTCCGAAACTCATGAGAGACGTTGGTTAGTTGAGTCGATCATGATGGCATTTAGCGGAAACGCTAATTTTTAAAGTTGTGACAATATACAGCTACGCACAACGACCTTCCCACTTTTTACCTTTTACCGTGAAATTTGAGATAGAATCATTTTTGGTTTCTATTATTTACTTCTGTACGTATGCGTTGGCCCATCACCGTTTGTATTGCACCCACGTTCGACGACAGATACAAAGAATGCATCAACAAGACAATGGTGGGAGTTTGAACCGAGACATATATTTTATTGCTACCTATCAAGTCAATTCCAAATAATAAATAGTAATGCAATCCTAATTTATACGTGGGATTTATTTCGTCCATTCCACATTCACATTACAACCGTCTTCGCTGCGTGTTCATACTGAAAGCGAGGTCCTAGAAAAAGTTCCACTCCTTCTTTTTTCTGAATATTTTTTATTTATTACGAAATTCTTCCTTCTCACTCACGCACCGAGTAGAATAATAATGAATCTTGTTGCTCACCATAGGTCAAGAGAGTAATTGAAATTGAATGGAACAGCCGATGTTACAAGGATAACAAGTAGAAGCAGACTTTTACTTCTCAATCATCATCATCCAGCCACATGTCATCGGAATGCACCTCATGTTCCGCTAATAATATTATAAACATGATGATGGAGAAAGGAAGACAGGCAGAAGAGGAGGATGAAATGAAAGATGATCTGTATTCCAGAGTAGTCATAGTCATAATATCATATAAATCGTACTCGAATCGAGCAGAATGCCTGGATATTATTTTTAAGCTACTAACTATTTTAGTGTGAGAGGTTAAACTCAGACTTTTATGAAATAAATGCAGTCTACGGAAATGGAATGTATATTATTATATCTTTACAATCTTCCATTCCGTAAAATGCATCGCTTCCCATAATCCAGCAGAGTTTGCGTTCATCTCTTTCACATCTAAAGCTTGCATGTCAAAAGGAATCATCATCATCGGCAAATCCATTAAGAATTCACTTTACATGCATTCACTTCTTTAGTATTGTACACACATAACATCACATAAATATATTGCGGAGTCGAATAATGCGTACTTTTCAAAGTCTCGAAGTAGGCAACTCGCAAGCGAGTTACGATGTTACTGCGAGCTGGAATTTGATACAGGTCGAGTGGGAACACGGCAACACGGCATCATATTACACATTATTCATCTTCCACCTTTTAGCCAACTTTTATATATTACAATAATATTTGGTGAATAAAAACCATTTTTACTCCCATTTCCCTATTGTTTTCTACTTATGTGCGAAAGTACAAACACAATCCTCGTAAAAAGTCTGATATGATAATACGAATATGATGAGTATTATAAGAGAACGGAGAGGGAATCATTTTTATTCTTCTTCAGTCAACAAGAACCAGAAGCACTTTCATATAAAATAATCTAACTACTGCGTAAAATGGAGATCCTAAACCTTCTTGCTTACATACAGTAATTCACATCAGACTGCTTATATGACAGGTGCATAGCCAATAACAATTTTCCCCCGCATCTTACAAAAATTCATATTAGTATAAAAGCCGCTTAAAAACAATATTTGACGATGTGATATATGTGGTGAGTCAGTGATCTTTTTGTCGAGGGAATTGAATGAGCACATAAAAATTTCATCCCTTTTCTAAATATTACCCATGTAATGGTATATCATCATATCAAAATTACATATGCACGAACGAATGCATGCATGGAAGGAAGGTAAGGGAGCATTTAGCATTTTATTGATATTAAAAAGGTCAAACGGAGGAATTTCAATTTTTAAGTGATGCAAAAATGTTTTAGGGAATTAAAGTAAAAAAGATGCTTTTCGTTTTAGATGCCATAAAAGGAGTTTTCTTTCAAACATTACCTAACAGTTGAAAGAACACAGAATATTTGGGGTTTTAGATGAATTCAAAAATAGATGCGACTGTGTAAAGGGTTCCCAGAAAAACCACAAGATGAAGATCGTTTGGTGTGTCATGTGCGTTGTGTTCTTTATGCGATTATTTTTGTTACCATTTTTATACGAGAATAGAAAACCACTAAAATGGAAATGTCAATACAAAGTCAAGTTTTTTGGGACGACGACTTACAAAAAGAAAAAACAACAACAACAACATTGAAACTCATAAAAGTTTCCTCGTCGTTGTCGTCGTAAAAACATAAAAATTGATTTCCAGAATTCATAGCTCCATAATATTACGTCTTACCAGACATTCAAGAGCGCACACTAAAAGAGCACTTGGCGTATATTGTGATCTCTTGTTGAACTGTTTGCTTTTGTACGTGTGCATTCCTCTGCTATTATTACCTGTACTCTTTTCGGACCAAAGTAAGTGTAATGTGGTGGTTTTACTTGTGAAGACGTTGGAGCACAAATAAAAACTGAAATGGAAAAAGCGAGAGAAGGGAAAAGAACACGTACGAGCATGGTTCCTACGTACAACACGAGACGAAAAATCAACAAAAATGTATCAAACTCTTATGTAAAGGGAGGAGTAGTTGGCAAGCGTTTGTAGAAAAAAATTGGAATATCTCTTCTCGTTATATGTAGAAAGCAACAGAAAACAGAAAAATACCAACTTTTACGTCTCTCTTTTTTCTGCTATCTTGTAAAGTGCAAGTGTGCCTGCTGCAGTTTTTGCTCCCTTTTTTATCTTGTACCTAGCGTACGAAATAAAAAAGTACATATTATTCTATTTTATCATATACAGATCCATTTCAGGATATCTTATAAATTTAGGGGAAAACGTACAAGAAGAATGTTCAAGGCATCAAAAAAAATTTTGTGGTCTTATCAAACAAAATCCACATAAATCTCCACACAAAAATCTCAACACAAAAAGAACATCCCCAAGTTTGAGAATAATATTTTTGTGGAAAAATAAGAGAAAAGGGAATAAAGACTTTAAGAAAAGTGATGGGGAAGAAGGAGAAGGCTTATCTAAACAAACGCAGCCACAGCCACGTTACACCATTCCACCGGAGTAATGCTATCTGGCTATCAGATCAACAACTTTGGAAGGGACTTTTTCTTGCATTTCTTTGAGCACAAAAGAGTATGCACTTTTCCTGCAAGGATATTTACCTTTGGCAGAATCACGTTCTGCTTCTTGCTTGCTACAACTTTATTCTACAATGTTCGCCAGATATTCGACAACAAACACCTTATGTGAACGCCACAGGCATTATAACTTATTTCAATCCTGCTCAAACTTTTCCGTGTTCTGCGATTCCAATCATCAACCTGTTCGAGCTTCAATAGAAATCAATAAAAATCAAGCCTTCGTTTAGTAAAATACTCATCAAATTATTATCACTCAATAATGAAATAATAGCCCACACACATACAAACTCACATTATTGAAAAATGTGCTGGAATGAACTAATCTGCTTTCAACACTGCTTTTAGAAAATTTTGTAAATAGCAAATCTTTTCCGCTGTACGCACTTTAATGCGCCATTCCAGTTGCTTTATTTTTTACATTACACAGAACATCGATTCCGGTTTCGAAATTGGATTAGAGCGTAAATGATAATCCCACACAACAAATGAAGTGAACAACCCCAAAGCTTTTTCCCTGTCGCGTCCTTGTTTGTCGTCTAGCGCGTTTCCAAGAAAGTGTATCACAATTTCCTTTTTCGGTAAACACCCGAGACTATTCATAAAAAATGAAATGTCTGTCTAGCCTTTTTGCAGTCAACACAAACAAAACACCTCGCCCATAATAATATAAATGCAGTCGACAGTGAACTATAAAAGTAACAGAATGTTGAAAAAATTCCAAATATTTTTGCCGCAACTATTGAATATAATATTACACTCTTTGAATCTCCATTCTCTATATGTTTTGTCAGATCATATCATTATAGCATTGGATTATATCGAGTTGTTGGTTAGATGCACATATGAGCATCGTATGTATCATCATCATCATTGTGATTGCATATCGTTTCGAATTCGAATGTGTTTTTATTTGCTTTTTTATGTACGTGCGTGCTTGGATGTATGTGAAAGTTTAATACTTTGTATCATTTTTTTCTGTTTCTACAACTTCAGAGATTCAAACATTTTCTATTTCTATTCCAATAATGGATCCAGAAAAGAGATGTTCATCGGCAGCCGAAAGTCATTGAGATTGAAATGGTTGAAGGTTTGCATTCTCTCTTCTCTATCACTCGTTCCTTTCTTTGAGGAAGGGTTGCACTTGTAGTAGTGAGTCATGAAAATTGTAGCAGAAGTTGCGGAAGAACATTCATATAAGAGACCACCACCGATATCCTGACGAGAGGAGTTGAGATCAACACAGAGGCATTGAGATTGACATAGTGATTCCTTTCTTGGAAAAAGCACATTGTTGAATAAAGACCCTTATAGGGAAAACACTTGAAACATAAATATACAGAGGGAGTGAAAGAGGAAAACATAGATTTTATTTTCGCTCGGTAGGATGTATCTGGAGTTAGTTTAGCTACATGAATACTTACATGGACATAGTGTGGAAAACAGGAACAAGGAGAAGGATGGATGTTGCCATCTTTCTTGTTTCTACCCTGTAAGAGATGTTTCTTTTTGAGAAAAGCCTTTCTGTAGCGTTAGACTTGCATTATTTCTCTTTTCTAGACATGATCCAATGTTCAGTTCAAAGGAATTGTAAAATAGAAAAAGAAAAGAGAATGGGAAACACGACGGCCTCCTTTTTGGGTGAGAACCGTAAAAGTTGATGGGATGCAGTAAAAACCGATTTACTACCGCATGTTCTTCCCTCTCGATGCTTTTGAATACTTTTCGACACATTCGGAAGACGAGGAATAGGAAAAACTTGTGTTGGATCTTATATAAACCGATGTTTTCCACCTTATTCTTGTACACACTACAGTGGTGAGCTTTTTTCTCGCTGGCAATTCCTAGAAGAGGTCTTGGGTGTTCTTCTTCCAACAGAAATACACGACTCATTTTAGTGACTGAGAAACGTTGGTATATGGCGTAAAACAGAGATCAGTCTATTCCAATAAGCACTACGGGCCTTTTGTGACATACTACAAAGGAATGACTTGCTACAGTCCCTAATGCTAATCCGGATATAGTGACATTCGCGCATCCGACTCGAAATCCCTTGCAAGTATAAACCCGCCTAGAGAATTGTACGTCAGTGTCGTCAACAAAAGTGCAAGTGTGTGTCGAGGAATAAGCGATGGATTCTTTTACAAAGGCTCGCTACAAAAAAGAAACAGTTTATTATTTGCAAAAAATACAAAGGAGAAACATGGGATAGGTCTGAGAATGGTGTAAAGTAAGGATGAAATAAATAAATGTTGCGAAACAGAAGATATTACGGTGATGGATGTTTAGTTTGAAATGAGCGAGAAAGGAAATCATTTTGGGATAAGAATTCTTTTCTTCAGAATTTTCCAACCGCAAAATGACAACAATGTCTAAGAATTTTGCTCAACATTACTTAAATTTTGACCGCGTTCAGTTACAAAAGAAAATTTTTGTGCTCTTAGGTTGGCGTTTTTCTTCATTTTAGAAAATTTTCGTAATCGCTTGTTCCTCAGTTATCTTTCAAACTTTGCTCGTAAAATCATTTATCAGTATCATATTAATGTTTCATAAAGTTAGTAAAATAATTCCAACTCAGACAAACTTAAGTTACTTTATAATAGAATATAATCATTATTAATCGAAATTTTATTCTAATCAAAGTATTTTGTACCATTACATTCTAATCAATTTTCTTTTTCTTTGTAAAATGAATCAAATAGCACTTTTTCTATTATATGAAATCTCTGCAGATTTTTCATGAATAAATAAGCA
>VYYJ01005830.1:0-10414 GCA_021029165.1 Cyphoderus albinus
AGCAACTCTAGTTTCACACAGTTTTCAACTTTTGCATTTGGTGGTGGTATTGAGAGGCAAGTGAAATTAGAAAAACTTCGCTGAACCGGTATCCAAACTTGCTTTTTTCTCTCCTTAATCCTTGTTACAAATCGGCGAATAGTGGGATAAAAAATTTTCACTTCACTTACATGATTGAAGCTATCCAAAATATTTAGAGAATTTAACAAGAGTTTGGCTGATATGAATTCAGGCAACTCGTTCAAAACTGGCCATTTGACGTCTCTTGAGTTTACGTTAGTTGTGGCATCTGTTAAATATAACAACTGTTGTTTTCAGAAACGTATCTGTATAACTCTAAATTAGAAACATATTTTTATTTATATAGAAATATTTTATGCTTACCAATTCCTTGCAAAAACTTGACGTGCCGATATGCAAAGTTAGTGTTAGTGATAAAGTATAAAAAGAGAGCGACGATATTTGCCATTCTGTTCTAGACTAAATACATATATCACAATGCAAAATGCAGTCTACAATTTCTTTGGTAAAGTCCGACTCGGACTATTCGAGCGTACAGTTTTAAATTCCCCGGATGACCTATAAAAATTTCCAATTAGATTTTGGTTGACTAGTATTTGCAGAGAAATGCAACCGAGCAGTATGTTTTAAATTTAAATTTTATGCTTCACTAAAATTGCAAAGTGGATTTATGCAGTGACATTTAAAGATTAAACAGACTGCGACAGTAATTATTGTTATATCGTATCGTAGTGTCCTTACAATATTCAAATGTATGTATGATTTTGAATATTTCCTTCTTAATCCGGTACTGGGGAAATATTCTATTATGTGCGTCATTTATAGTTGATCAAATTCTGAACTGAAAATTCAGATAGTTTAGCTAAATAAGATACACTTTAATGATATTGATGAAACTTTTAAAAAAAAATTCTGGTCAAATATTTAAGATTTCACCATGACCGGAATAATACGTCGATTAAGATTCTGAAAGCAAGCATGAAATATTACAATTTCGGGTTACTTGAAATTACCATTTGCCTCCAACCTTCTGCGTCATATGTACTTGAGCAAAATATTAATACGAACAAACAATTGAGATGGTATAGCTCAGATAAAATAATAATAATTATTTTTTACTTCGCTGCGGTGAGTTTGTAATAGGTTTTCAATAATAAAAGTAGTTTCGGTAACGTTAGCGTTTTTATTTTATTATATGTATATGTTACATATGTGTATATCAAACATAGTCAATAAACCGAGTTGGAGTAATTTTGGCGATAAAGCGGATATGAGTTGTAATAGTTTATTTTTGTTTAAATGATTTGAAGCTTGTTTCTTCAGTTTTTTTGTAAGTGGTTTGGTCTTACAAAACGCAATGGCCACTTCATATATATGTAAGAATAAATAGCAATTCACGAGTATTTACAGCAACAATCATTCACATTTCTATTTTGATTATTCATTTTTTTAGTATTTATTGTTCACTGTTTAAGCTACGTTGCCGACAATAGACTACAATAAACATCTATTAAGTGTTTTGGATTTAATTAGAATACATAATCAGGGAGTTTAAACCAAGTACCAAGTCAACAAGATAAACAACAATAGGAATTTCCCCAACGCAAAATAAATGCACTCCAAAATATACACAAGCATTGCACTGAAGGTCAAAGTTAAACACACAAAAAAGAAGGCTTTTAACTCTTTAAATGAAATCGATGCCGTTAATGTTTCGTCGAAACGCATTCCAATTGACAAAATGTCATCGGTAACTTCCAAAACACAGTACGCGACTAAATTTGGTTTACGTTTATAAAATGCAATATTTGATGGCACGTAAAATTTAATGTCGCCACAAAAATCCGATTTGAACGTGTTTCGTCTCAGAAAGTAGAGTAAACCCGATGCTTCCAGCCTACTCAAATTCTCAATAAAAATGGAAGTGAAAAAGTTCTTTAATGCTACCGGTGACTCAAAAACAGACGACTTCGGGAGTTCTACCATTGGGGACGCAAATACATTAAAATCTTGGAGAGGCAAAATGGACGCAGGTACAGCCACATCGATGTCCAGCATGGCGAGTTTCGCGCATGATACATTATATGCATTGAATGTGTTTTCAGTTAACGTTACCTGTGTAATTTTGGCTAAAAGCGTATCTGGATAGCTCCCATAGTTAACGTATTTAAGTGTCTTGTTGAGTTTGAAAACCTCCATCGGGTAGTCAACTCCCGGCACTTCCTCAGCCAATATGGGGTCGAGGTATGCAGAGTGAACAAGGGGATATTCGTCTGCATCCTCCATCGATCTATCTTTGTAATGCGCGTTTGATGTAAAAATACAGTAGGATTCGTCGTCTACCAACTCCTTCAAATCCCTCGGCCAACCAGGAACGCCTGGCCTTGTAAGCAGTGAGACAATGACTCCCTTGTAGCCATTCACAACAACGATCATCATTAGGGACCAGACAATCCAGCAATTAAACGTGTGTTGTCCATCGTACCAATGACGACTTTTCAGTTTCTCAAACATTCCTTGGTCCAAAAGTGTTGAAATAACTGATGCAACAATTAAGGTTTCAGGGAAGTGACAGGCTGGTGAGAATTTCTTAAGTAATACGGTTGTTACTACCATTGCAAGAGCGCTTCCTAAAAAACACATCCACGTGGCGAAATCCATTGCTTCCAGTAAAGTAACCGCAGAGAAACCAGCTCGCTTTTGAAACGAAACAAATCGAATTCTGCGTACTTCCATGGCATATGATAACCATTCCACTTTTCCCCAGTTTGCAGCTTCCTTCACATTTTCGGTTTCAATTAGAATCCCAGCATAAAAAAGAAACAACTGTGGTTTTATCGAATTATTTTGATTTAAATAAGGATCGACAACCAGTGTGTAATTGAGTTTTAATGAAAAGTAGTAATGCAGACAGCTTTCTCCAAAAGCGTATTCATCTGTTAGCAAAATTCGATCAGCACTGCTACACAGTTTATCTAACGGTAACGTTACTTCCCCGTTGTTCATGCAATTGCTATCTAATACTGTTCCGACCTTTCTTTGGTTCAAATTGGAATGAATACGTAAATTATAGTCACTGATATCTTTGAGCAGCTCGGAATCCTTCCTGTTTAAATATCTTTCATCTAATGAAATTAATCGCTGCCTACATGGAATACAAACGAGATTCACCGTATCACCTTTCAAATTGATTGATAGGATTATGCCTCTCGAGGACGTTGTTTGTAACTGACTCTCATAAAAATCTTTTGCAATGTCGTCTTTGCCTGATTCTTTGAAAGTTTCAAAGAATATTGTATGATGAGGCCACTGTAATATGGCCCTCATGGCTTCCATCCAGTTTATGAGATTTGTATATTCACCTTTGCCCAGAATATAAAAGTGGACAATACAAGTTGTAAATTTACTTGGCGGATGGTGGTTTAAAATTATACTGTTCTCTGTAGGAGAAAAGGAATCCTCAATAAAATATACATCCTGCAGGGAATACACGGTGCTTTCAGGAAATGATAGGCTGATGTTGGCAATATGGTCACTGCCATGTTCATATGTTATAGTAGACAGGTTACCAATTTGAGAGTGAATTATTTTTACTTGACAATTTTCAAAAATCTTGAGAATTGTTCTTATACTTGGTGAATAAATTTCTGGCAATTCTAGCGTCACCGCTTTGTTAAATAAGCACACTGAAATTAATACAATGAAAAAATACAACATTTTGCAAATGTGAGTTATTTTGGAGCAAGTGAAGAAATATTAAATACACAAAAAACGTCTATAATAATACAGAAGTATAACTCTTTGATTGTTTTAGATAGTTTTGAATATTATTAAAACAAAATTGTTATAAATAGTTTGCGTAAGCAGGTACTAAACGTCCGAGAAAGGATTTTGTACTAGGCCCTCTTTGAGTTTTCTTATGCTGATGCTGTGCGGAATATTTTGTTTTCACTAACTAGCCTAGCAACTCCAAAAGCAATTAAAGAAAATTGCGTTTGAATTCATTTCGATGAGCTAACTAGTTTCTCTCTAAATGTTTTGAAATAAGCATGTCGAGTCTCCTGGCATAGATTTACCCACAGGTAAACCGAATATTGCAGCGAGTGGGCCGACTTGAGATAATACCGCGAATAAAATGCAGAATCCTCAGATCAAGACCGATTCTGCAAACTACCTCATTTTTAACATAGTTTTTAGCTTATAATTAAGTCATTTTTCAGTTAACTAATTAATCCATGCACATATAAATAGCCTTAAGTATTTCGATGATTTTAGTATATTACACATTACTACATTTATTAATTAAGTTTATTAATTATGATTGAGAAGTTCATAACCACATTCTTTCTTATGTTCTGTATTACGTGGTTCACCACACCACCTTCTTGTATTTAGTTCCCCTGTATGCGAGTAAAATTGCTGCTGGTTTTAGCACAATAAAGAATAAGTGAAAAGTATCTCTCCTACAGTATTGTGCTTTGAAGTCATTTCATTCACAAGCGGCAACTCATTGTGTTTTGTTCTCATTAAGTTAGTTAACTCTACATCTGTTAGTGTCATTCTCTCATTCCTTCATTCAACTCTGCTTGAAAGTGCTTCTGAATTGCTGGTGATTCCTGGCAGTTCCTGGTGATTCCTGGCCATTCCTGGTGATTCCTGGTGATTCCTGGTGATTCCTGGTGATTCCTGGTAATGCCTGGCAATGCTTTAGAATGCCTGAGAGTGCTTGAGACTGCCTGATCGTGCCTGGGAGTGCTTCGTACTTCTTCTCATTGCTGCGGACTATTCCTGTTACATTTCAACAGCAATTTCGGGTCTACCTTTAGCCACTAACTTAACTATTGCCAGCCCACCTTACTTTTCGATTACTGACAGACCACCCGACCTGATGTGAACCCCACCCTCAGTTAGTAACATAGACACTCGCAATTTCGGTGAACCGTTAAATCGGACGGGAATTCGAGGACGTTACAAAGCAAGAAAAGCAATTATGATTTCTTGATAAGAAAAACTTTCCTTCAGAATTTATTCATTTAAGCTCAAGCAACAACAAATTTTGCCCACGAGCTGGTAAAGAGAAATGCTAGGTTTTAATACACAAACAAGCCTTGGAATAAATTACTATTTGAATATGTTCACTATTAATTCAAACATTAACTACAAATAAACATACAAATTTTGTTTACAATAATGAAAATACTACATACAGGTGGATTTTACCAACGCGCGTCTCAACCCTAGCATTGCTCGCATTGTGCCTCTTGTGATGCCCTTGCAATACGTCAGCGTTGATTTCGGTTTTACAATAAAGCACATCCCATCAGCAAGCGATAATGGAACACAAGACTTTTGAAACTTCCTCATAAATTTTAACTGTTCTTTATCCCTCCACATTTTTCTTTTCCACGACCTTAGTGTTGCTTTGCTAGTAGAATATATATTTCCCCCTTCAGTTAGAAGCAATCCCCATCCAAAAGTGGTGAGAAACGATACTGCCGGAAGAACCAGTTTTGATGTCGGTTCCAAGTCATCCCAGAATACTATAAATGTCACATTGCAGAAAATCGCCAGCTGGACTAGAATTGCCTCCATTGGAAACAACGCTGTTCCCATAGTTGTATCAGTAAATCTTAGCAGCATATCAATTGCCCTCCAGTTCTCAGCCAAATGTGATGGCGTCCTTAGAGTATCAACAGTTTTGTAAGGGTAAGGTTTTGAGAAAAGTTTCATTTCCCTAGAGTATATTGGATGCATAAAAGCCAAGTAGCTGAGTCCAGCTGTGATCAGTATAGATATCAATGTTGTCACTCCAAGTGAACCAAGAACAAAAGGTATTCCCAGAATTGTGTAAGTCCACCAATACAGGTACAAACGGGGTACCTCGTAAGTTACATACGGCCCTGATTTGGGAAACGCGAAGCAATGACCAGTAAGCAACAGTCCTATTACCATAAGAAAAATGAATAAACCAACCATCATCAAATGAATGAAATGATCATGCGACGAATCCCCATCTTTTGAACCTTGTTTGGCATAACGATCTACAAGTTAAAAGTAGAATTAAAATTACAATCTTAATTTAATTGTATTGTCTATTAGTTCTCCCCATCATATTCTTACCTTTGAACTTTCGCAGGTATAGATAATATCCATTCAACAATTGACAAATTTCATTTGCACGGAACACGATTATTCCAAGGAAAATATCCCCAAGTAAACAACACAATAAAACCACTACTACGTAGGCACCCTGGCGGAAATCTTTGTTTCGTATCGTGAGGTATGTATTATGTGGTAGTACAATTGTCACATAAAAATGAATAAAGAGAAAACTCATGAACGCTTTGGAAAATGCCAAAAATGTTACGTGGAAATTTTGTGTTGAATCGTTCCATGTAATGGGAGAGAAACCAAAAATATTTGCTATTTTGAACAACCGTTTATGAAATTCAAACGAAAATTGAGAGTACATTTTAAAAGTTTTTTTGTACTATTTAGGTAAGCTATGAAATAAATGCGGCGGAAAAACATAGCAGTGTGTGTGGTAATGTCAGAAACAAGTAGAGCACTGGTCGGAAAAACATGCTTTAAAAACCATATATGGATTTTATCATAGTGTAATAGATTCGACATTTTTCCAATTGCAAACAGCGTAGGTTTTGATAATGATAGCTTTCTTAAAAACAAAAAAAAACATAATTTGCAAATTGCAAATCAAATTGTATCGTGGATAAGTCAACTTGAGTATGAGTATGTATTGATTACTTAAAACAGTCATGGACAAACCCTCTTTTCCAACAAAGAATAATTATGCTTTCCTTTATATAATCTAGTCATTAATTTTTCTTAAATACTTATCTATAGGGTGGCATTTATCCAATGGTAATTGAGGTTTTGCCATTTTTACATGGATTATGCAAATACATCATTGCAAAACTCTGGAAAATGACAAAACCATAATTATGCTATAATACATCTAAATAAAACAGGACAATGTTACAATGTAACTGAGTTGCGTCCAATGCCATCAGTTTGTGACAATGACAGATTTAGTGAATTTGACCACTTTCAATGCAAAAATGGTCAAGAACTATTATAAAAACGCCAGGATAAAATTGTTTTAAAAAATTGGACCGCTAGAATTAATATATAACGCTAAAATTAAGTTTTTACATATTTTTCCAGTTTTGCCATTTTACTATACCGGATTTCATTTGCCAATTTATTCATGTTATATAAAAACATGTCTCCACCCTGCTTGTTTATTTATTTCATTATTTATTTTTATTGAGGTTGTGTTCGTGGTGGTTTCCGGTTCATAGTGGAGTGTGTGTGTGATCAATTTCCTTCAAATCTTAATTTAATGTGTAATAAACACGAGGTATATTTAAATAAGGTTTAGTAATTATAAAAGGCTAAAATACAATTAATTGTTTAAATGAAGCATGATGCGAAATTCGTATTGCGAATTACATAAAAAACAATTAACACACACTCTATATTGACCATGTGATATCGTAGATATCCAGAGCAAATTAGAATTGATTAGAATTTAAGATGTTGCACCATGGCTCGTTTAATGGTTAGCAAACATCTCATCGTACCATGTGTGATTCCCCTAAGGAACAAAGGTGTCGATTTAGGTTTGATAATATAATACCTCTCAGCAGCAAGCGATAATGGTACGCACGACTTTTGGAAACCCTTCATAAACACTCTGTCCTCTTTTTTACTCCAAACTTTTCTCCTCCAAGAATTTAGTGTAGCCTTACTGTTTGAGTAGATTTTACCACCATCAGTTAAAAACAAGGCCCAACAGATTGTACTGAAAGATGACAAGGAAGGGAGTACAAATCTCATGGTAGTTTCAAGGTCGGCCGAAAAAAGGAAAAAAGTGACATTACAGAAAAGGGTCAACTCTGTTAAAATTACTTGCAGTAGAAATAAAACATCCCCCACAGAAAAGCAAAAACTCCGTAGCAGCAGATCAATAGCTCGCCAGTTGATTACTAGATGAGTTGAAGTTCTCAGTTTACGCCGGGTTTTGTATTTTGAAGTGGTCAGGAATAATCTCAGTTCTCTGGAGAAAATGGGATGGAGAAAGGCGAAACAACTAAGTCCGGTAGTGATTGCGATGATTGACAGTGTTGTGACACCCACCGCACATATCAGGAACATTGTGGCAGGAACGAGACAAACCCATGTATTTAAATACATTTCCGGTACTTCGTAGGTCAAATACGGGGCTGATTTGGGAGACAGTAGCACATGGAAGCTCAGTATTACTGCGACTGCTTCAATGAAAATGTATGTGCCCACCATGACAAAGTGAATTAAATGATGAAATTTCGTTTCTCGAGCGGACTTGCAATATTTTTTTCTGACATATTTTTCTATACAAACAAAAGTTGTTTTTTATTTACAGAAATTTAAAAAAATGTAAAAAGTCGTCAGTTTTTTAAATCTTACCTTCAAAATGTCTGAGGTAGAGATAATATCCATTGATCAGTTGACATACCTCTGGTGCCCGGAAAACAATTCCGCCAATGTAAACAAGTCCTACCAAGGAGCTCAGGAAAACGATGATTGTATAGTTAGCCTGACGATAATCTTTATTTCGTAGTGCGAGAAATATATTGTAGGGCAGCGTGAGTGACACATAGCAAACCATAAAGAGAAAAGTGAGAAAGGCTCTTGAAAAGCCTAGGAATGTCACTTGAAAACGATGATTTAATGTGTCCCAAGTAATGGGAGAGAAACCACAGAAATTTGCAACTTTAAATAAGAATTTGTGGAATTCTAATGAAAATTGAGTGTACATTTTTATGGAAGTGATTTGAAATATGTGTCTTTTTGAACCATCAACTTTCACGAAGGAAAATGAGCAATGCAAAATTCTTTGATCAACGTTATCGTAACGTAATAAATAGATCTACTACGTCGAACTTCGTTGATGAATTAGTGAAAACATAATTTCAGCAAAATTTTATAATTCATTGTCACAATTATTGTAAGCGGATAAAACTGTTTTCCATTCTGAATAGTTTAATATGATCAAAGCATATACTTATGTGTTTTAGAGTTAATAGAGTCAAATAGAAAACTGAATTTTCGTAATTGAACTTATTCCAACAGAATTGACAAATGTTTAACCGTTTTATTTCAATAATATTTTTTAGCTCCTACATATTTAGTTCGTTTAAACCCGTGTCAATTTGAAAAATTTCCAGAACTGTATACGAACAAATGAAGCGAGCAATTGTTTATTGGCCAGAGATTGGGATAAGTAGAATTGAAAATAAATTGCCTTCACAATAAATTGTATTTGTACAAAAAAGTTTAATTCCTAAATAACAATTTTCTGGGTCTCATTTCAACAAACCGAATTTTTTAATAATTATACCTGTGCTATTCAACATATTTACGTCAGAGGTTAGAAAGTTGCTTTCTAAATTTTGAACAATTTAACAAAGTGGGTTCTAGTTGAGTAATACGAAAAGTAATATAATTTGGGACTATTACACGGAAGCTAATAAAACAATTCCGAGATTGCTTTCAATAATCAAAAATTTGGCTTTCGTCGCTCGTTTAGACGACAGGCATTTTTACTGATGTAAAACTTTCCTCCATTATATTATACATTACCAAGTATCTAAATAGACAGCATCGTCCAATGCAGTGGAGGAACCGTTTATGTTGTTCGAATTAATGCCAGGATGGATAGAGAAAGAGAAATTATGATTTTACAGTAATCATACCATAACCATTCTGTTTCAAAAGATATCTAATTTTCTAAATAACCCTGTAAATTCATGCAAAATGTTATTTTTATAGCGAAGACATTACTACAAAAATGCTGGTCAAATTATGGGACAGAAAGCAATTTTTTTCAATTTTCCCGAAATTTAAAAGGAAGTTTATTAGTAAATTAGCTTTTGACTTAACGAGTTTATATGATAAAAGGATGGTTGTTACATTAAGTATTGCAATTTGTGTACTTAAAACAACTTATTTTTAGCTTAAATTATTACCTAAATCATTATCCCTATTTTAATCCTGCATGGAGTCTAACTGACTCAACCTATACAGCCAAGCTCTTCGAATTGTTAACAAAGATCGGACAGTACCTCTCGTTACGCTGCGGAGGAACATGAGAGCAGATTTTGGTCGGATGATGAAGACTCTGCCGGCCGCCATTGATAAAGGCCGACATGACCTTTTAAATTTTTTCATGAACAATCTGTCTTTCGGATCTTTCCAAACTTCTAGTCTCCACGATTTCAGGGTTTTCTTACTTGTTAAATTCAACTGTCCTGCTCGTGTCAAAAACATACTGTAAAACACTGTGGCCATAAATGATATTGTCGGTAATACAATTCGTAATGTGATATCA
>VYYJ01005831.1:0-10413 GCA_021029165.1 Cyphoderus albinus
TTTTTTGATGCTTTTAAAGAAAAGTTTTCATTTCAAGTTTGTTGCTGGCTTTTTTCAAGCTTTGGTGTCCTCGGCTTTGTGTTTTTGGTTTTATTTTTGCCAGAGACGAAACGGAAAAGCTTGGAAAGCATCCAGAGATTTTTGAACGTTCCCCAGTAGTATCCGTATCAATAAAATATTATTTTGGAATTATAGTTTTATAAAAAACCTAAAAACATTTTCATGTTCAACCCGATAAATGTTTACTTGGTCTCTGGCGGATAATATTTTGCGGCAAAGTACATTTGATAACTCGAATAGAATTTGTTGTAATAATAAAGAAGATTATTCGAATCAATTTCGACCAACCCTCCTTCAAATGCGCCCTTCCTTGCAAATTACTCGGGTTACTCTCTCCTCACATCCATCCCAGTCAAATTATAAATGACGAGGAAAAATGGGAAATCGTCACTCATCCAAAAAATGTCATCTTAATTGTAATCAATAAACTGGTCACCACGCCCTTCCTCATTTTAATCGTGATCCTGAAATTGGCCCACTTTCTCTACTACATCATATTATACGCACGAGTAATGGGAGAGTGGAGCCACGAACAATTTTGAAAACGTTAATCTTACATATGTATTATGTAACTTGACATTCTTGAGTTCATGAATCAATGGGCTGAACTAGAAGTGGTAAACAACTTTTTCGGTTCCATCCAGTTCCAAGTATCAAGTTACAATAATTGCAAAAAAAAAAGAAAATAATTTTGTAGATGAATTGGAAAAAACTAAATTGAAGAAAATTGGGAAGGAGAGTTTATGTCCTTCACTGAGTAATATTGCAATTAAGGTTTAAAAATTATTTACATTCCACAACTGTCGTACCGACTGAAATAGAAACGTTGTCTTCCGCTCATTGTGCCCTCTCAGCTTTTGGAGCTTCAGAGTGTTTCCTCCTATTATGTATTAAAAACTTTTGGTCGGCCAATAAAAGTGGCTCCTCAAAGAATTGTATATTTCCGTTCCATAGTATTTACATAAAAATGCTTTGCATTGCATTTGTAAATCTTTTTGTGAGAACAATATGAAGAGGTACTATACAAAAACGTATCTATTTGATGATTTCTTTAATCTACAATTTCAGATTGAACAGAAAGAGAATGAAATGAAAAGTATCTTTCCAAATATTTACTCGCCTCACGCGTCTTCCGATTGACGTCTAATTGCCAATTAGTAAATATGACATTCCGCAGGTTGGCGTGCCTTCGAACAGTTTCTTGTCTCTGTCCTTATCATTCTGGATCTGTACAACTTTTTAACCTGTAACACCGGCTCGTATCTTGCGTAGTCGAAGTCTGTTAATGATCACATCCCTCATCAAGGTGTCATAAGTTAAAAGTTGAAATTGTCAGGAAAGTCGGTCCTAATGCGGCATGTCATTGATAATTTTAACATGTGCACCGCACGTTTTGAATGAATGAATGCTAAACATTAACATGAACCATGTTAAGGAGTGTACAACAGTCACTATTAATATTAATAGTGATATTACCAATTTCTGGAAATAATGAGGTCATTGGGTAGCGCAGTAGTAGTAGCACCCTGGCTGTGACTGTGATTATAAGTGAATATATTACATACTTTAATTTACTTTTATAAAAATTGTAGCTTTGGGGTATTGTGCAACACTACATCTAAAATATCACAGTTAAATCATTGATGCTAACAGAATTATGACGACATAGTGCAAAGTTAATAAAAAAATTACTTTCCAATATCTCCACTCCATACCTTGTGTCAAATGTAATCGCTTAGTGGTTTGCAATGCAAACTTTACATTTCATTTGTTTTTCCTTTTCCAATTCTTCCTCATTATTCTGGCTGGACTGGAAATGAAACGAAAACGACGACACCGGAACACATTTTTGCAAGCTAGAATCACATTATTGAAAAGCATTGAAATTCCATGTTCAGTCCGGTGGTGCACCGAAGCGTCCAAACGCGAATTCCTTCACAGGCTGTGAATCACAGCAGTGGCAGTCCAAGTCCGATATGAATGGTTGAAGTCTGAAGTGACAACTTGTCACTGACAAGTCGGCGAGACAATCGAATCTACAGTACACAGTAAGGCAATACCAGCGACTACTTCGCCGGGCGATAGCTTAACATAGAGGTAATTTACCCAGATGGGACCAATGTTAAGCTATCGCCCGGCGAAGTAGTAGTCGCTGGTATTGCCATTACTGACAGTAAGTTACTGTTGACTGTAAATTAGATTATCTAATCTAGAGACTTCTCGAAACGAAACTTTGAAACTCTGACATCTGAATTTAAAGGCATGTGATCTCATATTCCCCGTACCATAAAGCTCAGCTTGGGACAGCAGAGCAGCTCACCTTTTACTTGGGACCCCTCTACACATTACGTTATCGAAAAAAGGGGTCTAGTCGATGTGACATGAATGACATGATACATTGCATTGTAGGTGTAGGATAGAAATGAATCCGTGGAACAAGCGTTTGCGTTAGAATTTAGCAGTAAATGCTCCGTAAGATTAGCATAATAATAATTTAAAATTTAAAAGTTTATTCTATTTGTGTTTTTTTGTATTTACATAAGTTTAAGTTCAAAAATTGAGTATTGATTCTGATTGTTATTATTTTGTTTAACCGTCCGCAGATCTCCATTCAATCCATACTCAGGGCCACCGTTTTTCCTCTGACCATCCTGCACTGACTCCTGTAAGACCACCGCTGCCCTTGTGCTTTAACAGTTTCGAGTGTGGGGAATCAACCTTTTTTGTCCATCCAATGAATCCAATGGCACCTCCAGCGCCTGTCACCACGCCAAACGTTTTTGTTGGCAGGCAAGGTCAGCCGCCCGTCGATTACAATGATGCCATATCATATGTGAACAAAATTAAGGTTAGCTTTTTTAGCTATGAATTTTCTTTTTCTTTTAAGAATTATTTTCTTCCTTGAGTTTGCTCCTTTTAAAGAATAATGCAATGATGAATAATGCAAATCTTCTTTCAGAATCGATTCCAATCTCAACCCGATAAATACAAGCAGTTTCAGGAGATATTACTTCCTGCATATCAGAAAGAACAACAGAATATGAAGGATGGCGCTTCGTCGAATCAACTTACGGAGCATGAGGTGTACAATCAAGTTGCGAAATTGTTTGAAAACCAGGAAGATTTATTGCAGGAATTTGGTTACTACTTCCTTCCTGAGGTCATGCCATCTCCGCTTCCACTTCCAGTCAGCTGTGTTGGCACAGCCGGACCAAATCAAACACTGGTTAAGGTTCATTTCTAATTTAATAATAAAACTATTCACACTTAATCAAATCAAAGTTGTCAGCTTTCTTTGTTAGGCTGTTAACAATTAACATTTCTTTCTGTTAGGACGTGGACGTCCCGGTTGTAGAAACGGAGAAGCCAAAGGCCCCTCGACAGGAATATAATACCGTAGCACCAGCGGTCCAACAGCCTACCCCGAAACCGATCTCTTCAACACCAAGAAGGTCCCTTGCTAGTGGTCAAGCTGCGCCTTCCACAAAGAAAGTCAAGCACACTTCCGTCTTCAAAGATATCAGCCTTGCAAGAAGCTGGAAAATATGGAACTCTCAACGATTTTGCTTTCTTTGATAAAGTAAGCAAAATTTCGGACAGTTTTAATGGATAAAATTTTCAATTTCAACCCAATTCGTTTCATAAATTAACTGTAACTAATCTATTCTGTTTATAGGTCCGACATTTGCTACGGTCACAGCATGTCTACGACAATTTTCTACGAGTATTACTGCTTTTCAATGAAGAAGTTTTTTCCAAATCTGAGGTACTGCAGTTGGTAACACCCTTCTTGTCACAAGCACCCGAACTGCTGGCGTCGTTCAAGGAGATCCTAGGCTACAACAATCAAGCCAGCTCTCAACAATATGAACCTGTTCAGTCTGTTTCCAAGCAAGACAAATTAACGGAAATACAGGTTTTGGAAATTGGTAATCCCATTGGATTATTATTATGTACTTTCTCCTGGACGTTTTTTAATTATGGCGTATGTGTGTAATTAGTTACAGATTTCTCGACATGCAAACGTCTTGGGACGAGTTATTGCGCTGTACCGAAAAATCACACGCCTGATAAATGTTCTGGACGAACGTCTTTGTGCAGAGAAGTTCTCAACGATGATTGGGTGTCATTCTCAACCTGGTCCGAGGACTCGACGTTCGTCATTTCAAAGAAAGTTGAAGAATACAGTTATCGATGCGAAGATGAAAGATTTGAGGTTTCCTTTCCGTTTTTTAATAGTTTGGCATTTCGAATTTGCACAAAAGACAGAAACTTATCAGAAATAATTATTTTTACAGTTGGATATCGTAATTGAGACCAACGCTGAAACAATTCGGTGTTTAGAAGTTGTGGTCAAGAAGATGTCTCGAATGTCTCCAGAAGAGCTCCAGGTATTCCAAATAGACGACTGTTTGGGAGGAACATCCCAAACTATTCATCAGCAAGCAATACGCCGGCTGTACGGTGAAAAGGCTAGTGACATTATTGAAAGACTTCAAAAGTTGCCAATGATTACGGTTCCAATGGTACTGAAGAGACTTAAAGCAAAGAATGAGGAGTGGATGGAAGCACAAAAAGAATTTAACAAAGTCTGGAGGGAACAATTTGAACGTTTTTATCTGAAATCGCTGGATTCTCAAGGCACTAACTTTAAGCAGCGAAACATTCGAGTCTTGCGTTCAAACTCAATGATCGCTGGAAATGATGCAATTAATGATGAAGTAAGGAAAATACATTTTAGCCCTTCATGCAGAAACAAGCTTATCTTAACTGAATCTATAATTAATTTAGGACCAAGAGCAAAATGCAGTTGAAACGGCAACAAATTCCCAGCCCTACGACGGACATCACCTGAATCTTCCGTATGGTGACCGATCTGTTTTGAACGATGCTTGCAGTCTGCTTCTCCACCATATTCGTCGTCAAAGTAGTGTTCAAAAAGAGGATAAACGAAAAGTTCAGAAAATTTTGGAGAATGTGGTATCAGATTTATTCCGACATCCAAGAATGGAGATGTCTGATGAAGGTATGTGGTTAAATTACAAGAAATCACTGTATCTGATTAAGATCCATGATTTGACAATAAATACGACATTTTCTAATTCAGGGCCACCGTCACCAGATGAACATGATCGTAGAAGTCCTTTGAAATTTTTGATGAATGGCAGTAAAGGCGGTAAGCGAAACGGACCAGTAACACGGAACAACGGATCGAAATCAAAGAAAGATGAGAAGACTGAAAACAACGAGGTCGGTCCAAGTGGAGCTTGCAAAGGTCAAGTGTCTCGTAGAACGATTGTCAGGCGTGAATTAATATAGTCAGTAGTCATATAGTTAATGATTGACTAATAAAATTGACCTCGATAACTTAATTATTCGTGAACTTTCCTCAGTGACCGGTTTCGATCAAATTTCATCATCAGACTGACAAGATGTCATACGTACTTAAAAATGTGAAATTATTCACATTTAAATAAATCGATTTGAAATTAAAATTAACACTTAATGTTATTGTCGTTGCTGCATTATTAGTTTTCAAATAATAGAAAATGGACTGCACAATTAAATAATTAAAATAATGAATTTGTACAGTAGCAGCAGGGTACACAGGTGTGTTTTTGTATGTTGTTTTTCTGTGACTTTTTCTTCTCTACCTTAGCGTTTTATATTTTTAGCACTTAAATACAATTACCATTTCCATTAAATCACGATTATGAAAATCATTTTGCATGATTGAATCATGCCTATTTATATATAAACAAAGTTGTACATTCTAAAGTTCATTGTAAAATGGGTGTGAATAATATTTTAATTATCGTAATGAGATACTAAATACTAAATAAATATTATTGCCTATGCCATTCCTTCGTTCTCTTGAGCTTTTGAAGTACGTCAAAACATAAAACCAACTCATCAACAAAACAACTTTCACACTTTCAGTCATTTGAAAAACATCGTATAATATATTTCGTGGTGTGATTAAATTATAAAAAAGTTATGGCAAACTGTATCCAGAAACTATTCAGATGCGAAGTTTCGCCCACGCAGTATGTATTTCTGAAGGGCCTACTTAATCCAATGTCTCTCTGTCGAATGGCGTTACAAATGACAAATTCCATAAGAGTAAAGGAAAATAATATGGAAAATGTAAAGAGTTAATATTCAACGATGCTGGTACCCAAATTGGATGCAAACTTCTTAACTTTGTTTTGTTTTATGCTCCCTTGCTTTAAAATTCATTAAAATGCAAAAGTAATATTACATTTTATGGTTTTATTAAACTTAAATGAGCAATTTAACATTATTCTCCACAAATTACAAGAAAAGTTGTAATTGATACAATAAGCAGAAAATTACATCAATGATTGGTTAGAAAAGAATCATAAATTGATATCGGCCTAAGATTAAAAGTCACATCCCAAACAGTAGCACAGCTTCAATCCAGTTGTCGCTAATCTTCGTCCAGTAGCTCATAGCGCAGTTCCCATCAACAACAAAAAACGAACCGAATTTCAACTCGACCCTGAGCAACGCTTTCATTTCCCTAATCAGCAACTTCCTTTTCATTCTGATCGCCTCCATCCTCTTTTTGGTGACCAAACTCTGCGCAGAACTAGTGAGATGCGCAATTTTCGGCAACCCAATAAAACTGGCCACTGTAAGAGCCAATGCAACGGAAACGAAAATTATGTAAATGAAGTCAGGTATTTTCCCATAGCACACGGTGCTTAGCCACAGTGTCCACACACCGTGAGCCAGAAGCCAATGGTCAAAATGACACACATCACCTGCTCCAAGGCCGGCTTCACCATTTTCAAGATAACCATTCCCCGATTGTATAACCTGACAAAGTCCCTGATGTCTGGAAGTATGTCACGGCCGATGACCATCATCTGGTCGATTGAGTAAAAGAGTATCAAGGAGCTCGGCGCAAAGAACATGATGGCTCTGGCGATCTCCGCCGTGGCGAAAATAATCATGAGAATTCGTGCTATAAAGGATAAGACGATTATTGATGTAGGCCTTTGGTAAGGGTGGGGCAGTAAATAAGCTTCCAGTATGTAATGATAAACATCAATATTATCGTAGACAGCGATAAGGGCGATGAAAAAGGGGCTCAGTGCACAACCTATGATAAGCAAGAGTTGAAGGCTGTTTAGAATGGAATGGTTGTTCTGGTTAGGAACGCCGTCCGGAAGATAAGCTTCATTCAGCTGGCGCTCCAAAAGCAGAAAAGCATTGACCCCAGCGCCAACGCCATCGTAGGACACTCCGTACCAAACGATAGCAGCAATAACCACGGCGCTGATAAGCGTGCCTCCCACTAATAGTAACACAGTGATTCGAATGAAGTCAAGTTCTTTGAATGGTGAAATAAAAAAGTGGATGAAGAGAACGAATAAGCAGGCTAAGGCACCTCCGGCGATGTTGAGAATCGAGATGAACGAAGCCAATGGCAGCTTCTTGTCTGGCCTGAAGAGCTTGATGGAGGTGAAGGAGGGGTTCCACTGAAGGGGAAATGGTGGCATGTAGAAGAGGAGGGGACGAGAGATTCCCAGAAGGATCTTATCGTACTCGGTTATCATTTTATTCAGTGGGCTTTATTATCAAAACTGAACGAACCAAAGTCTATTTATGTATACTTATTTTTTGTGATAGAAGTCTGAAATAATGTAGTCACTCACATTGGTTTCATATCCAGATTACTCCAGACCATGGGTATGACGAAACGTCTATAAAATAAAACGTAGTCAAAAATTATATTTAACAACTGACTAAACAATTTGAAAACTTATGTCTAACCCATTTATAGGTTAATTATGAAATAATTCAATAAGGGAATTTATGAAATATTTATGATTGTGGGGCAACTTGAGATTATAATTTAATCTTGAAGACTATTGATACGTATTATCCTTATACCAATAAACCTTTATTGATATATATAAAGTTACCTATATAATATTCGGTAATGAGTTACAAAATAGATCTTGATTATCTGGTCGACCTTTCCAAATTGAAAAGAAAAAAGTTAGCGTATCATTATCAATATTACAACGAATTGAATTCAAATTACACATCGACCGTAATCACAGTGGAAATGTCCCACAAACAGTTTTAATATAATTATTTTTTATCCACATAACCGTCTCATTTTTTGTATTCTATAATTGCAGTTTCTTTGTGCTGGCTTTTCAAATCCTACAAAATCTATTTAAATTCGTCGTTTTGATGTAATGAGTCAATGAGGTAAAGCGGACTAGTTAGGTATAACCAGTACCAGTTAATGTATAATGGTATAATAATGCTCATCTGTCTAGATTAGATATAAACTGTCACAATTATAAGAAGGTAATAATAATTACGATCAAGAAATAAATTGGAGAGGATGAAGAGGCAGCAAAAAATTTGTTGAGCAAACAACTTTAATAACAACTAATAAGTCAGACGAGAATTTTCAGTAAGAGACGAATGTATTTTACGTTTGTAAGATATAATCATCCTCAAATCAATGTCAAATTCTGACTTTTCGAGACCTTCAATGATTGGTAATTGTTTTGCAACAAAGCTCTTATTAACATACTTTATAAGCTTACTTTTATGTGGGTGTCAAATTAGGAAATATTGCTGAAGCACAATTACTTTTAAAAACCTCCAAAATGCTTTTAAGCAGCGCAATAAATTGTAAATAAAGGAACATCGAAGACACACGAAATGCGACATGCTTTATGACCTTTTACATGCTTACACAATCGTGGCGTTACAAATCCCGTAAAAATATTAAGAATGGAAAATATGTATTCGCATTCAACAATATGTTGGGACTCAATTGGACTACATATGTATATTTAATTGTTTTATTAAACTCAAATAAGCAACAAAATTAAGTCTCCACAAATTACGATAAAATGTGTAATTGATACAATACAAAGTAAGCAGAAATTACATGAACAAATTGACGCTAGAGAACGAAAATTGATAGATTGATAGATATCAGCTTTAGATTTAAAGTCACAACTCAAATAGTAGCATAGCTCATTTAGATTGCAGTCTTAGGGCTTTGTTTCATAATTTTCCAGTCGAACATGCTGTCGTATTGATAGCCGAGGTTCCTGAACAATTTCCGTAACAGTTGACGAAGATACTGATATTCCGGGATCGCTTCGAATCCAAGATTCCGACAGTATTTAAAATACTGGATAAACTCCTCGGGACAGCCCGCACACAATTCTTCGATCGAAATAGACATTTTCTTTTCGCCTATTCGGTCATACTTTTGTGCTTTATTTGCTGCTTGCAACCCCTGCCACGGAAGGGTGCCTTTCATGAAGTAGATGAGAGTGTATCCAAGTGCCTCTATGTCATCACGCCGACTTTGCTCAATTCCCCTGTGCGAATTAATTGATGCATAACGTGCGGTTCCAGTCAAATTCTTGTCTTCACGGTAAGGAATGTGCTGTCGAGTCCTCGGGTAACGGTATCTCTTCGCAAGGCCAAAATCAATCATGTACACCCTACTGCAATGTGGGCTCAACCCCATTAAAAAGTTGTCGGGCTTTATGTCACGGTGAATAAAGTATTTTGTGTGGAAATACTCCACCCGGCTAAGCATCTGTTCCGCCAGCATGAGCACGGTCTTCAGACTGAAACTTCGGTTGCAGAGGTTGAACAGCACTTCCAGGGACGGTCCGAGAAGTTCCATTACCAGCACATTCCGGTCCATGTTGTCCGTTTGGCCATACCAGCTGCAAAAGCATTAATCGTTTTAATTATCGTAATATTATTAAACTGTCTCTAAACAGTTAAGCATAAGCAATTAATAAAATTGTTAAATAAAATGTTTCCTGCTTCCTTTAAACTTATAATTACTCACTAAGTGCGGGGGATGCCTACTCCATCATGAAGAAGTCGATAGATTTTGTGCTCATAAGACAACTGAGGGTGACGGCAATTAGATGGCTCCAATTTAACGGCAACTTCCTGTTACATAAAGTCATTTTAAAATATTTTCAAAGTATTAATACATACGGAATTACGGAAGATTGCGTTTTGTACCCAAACACCAAATAACACCCAACACCCAATTGAACAAGGCAAAAAAGTCCGGACTTCATTTAAACATGTTTTAATTAATGATTTTTGAAACGAAACTTACGATGCCAGTTTGTACATTAACCGCAAGATAAATTTCACCGAACGATCCACGCCCAATTCTCCGTACTAATCGATATTTCTGCCCTACCACCACACAGCAGTGCTCTTTCCTCCTCAACGAAGCCGAAGATGAAGATGTCTCCATTTCAATCTCTCAAAGCAATGATTGATGATGATGATAGTCACCCCCCCCCCCCC
>VYYJ01005832.1:0-10410 GCA_021029165.1 Cyphoderus albinus
ATCTAATCCTAATTCACTGATGGTCACTGTAACTGTAATTAATGTAATTGCATAATTATGTAGCAGAACGATTCTTTTTCATAGTACGTAGGTGAAAAAGTCAATAATTAATATGACATGAAAAATGACAATTTTCTACGTTATGACACATTATTTTCGTAGTGTGATACTCAAGAAAGATCTGTGCAGTTGCATAACAAAAATTTGTATTTGACGGTCACTGACTCACGGCCACTTTTATCTTGGAAATAGCTGACTTTTGAACATATTACATAAATAATTATATAAACTGTCGAACAACATTATTTAATATGAAGAAAAATGTTGTTTCTACAAAAAAAATATTTAATACCTACAAAAAGATACTACTGAAAACTTTTGTTTTCTGATGGATTTCTTTGGAACTTTCACTGAAATCACAATCGTAAATTGAGTGAATGAACATTTCAATTGCTCTTGATCGCTCTTTCTTGCCTCAGCTCACGATAAACAGACTTAAGAGGGTGCATAGCTGAAGTGTTTTGAAAAGTATTGAAAGAGGTTTTACAAACTAATCATAATCATGTAATAACAACAAAATTATTGATAATAATATGTTTACATATAACTTTCTACATTTTGCTTTAAAAACTCTACTACTCTTCTACACTACCTGTACTGTACAGATTGTGAATACAAAGATTTGGAAGTTTACTATATAGAATAATTAATAATAATTAATTAATAATTAGCATCTGTAAAATATGGATGGAAATGCCCACAGTTGACTTTTTTGGTTATTTATATCAATTGAATTACGTTGCTCGCGTTTTTAGCTTTCTTTTGTGAATTGTAGAGAACGCAGCTACCACTGTAGTAATCATGAATTAACTACTAAGAAAAGAACTAAACTGTTTGCACTGAAACTAACGTGGCCATCCATCCCCACCGTCACTTTCCTGCTTTAGATCATGCTGCGATAAAGGCATCTTTGAAGAATTTGTTTGACTCATTTGTGAACCCCCGATCTCCCCGTCAGAATCGTCATCGTCCTCGTCTTCGTATCCGATATTTTGCTTTTCCAGTAAACTACTTATCTGCGTCCCATGCATATTCGCTTGTTCGATCAGGTTCTGAAACAAATTTTATACAATTTTTTACAAAATAATTTACAGTTTTCTCATAATAGGAAATACAATTTTCTATAACTGCAACCTAAGTTAAGGAAATGGCTATTAACTAACTTTTACCATTGCAAATGACTGTGAATCTGCTGAAAGTCCGGAAGTGGACGGGGTGATTGATATTCTAGGTTTCTTTGGTGTAATAGTAGTAGAAAGGTAAGCGCCTAACGTCTTCTCGTGAATGTTTAAA
Source organism: Cyphoderus albinus (assembly GCA_021029165.1). Classification (NCBI taxonomy): domain Eukaryota; kingdom Metazoa; phylum Arthropoda; class Collembola; order Entomobryomorpha; family Paronellidae; genus Cyphoderus; species Cyphoderus albinus. The sequence continues at coordinate 1,354 of VYYJ01005832.1, forward strand.
CGCTTCGCTGCATCTGATAACGATATCTGACCCGCTCGTAGTAAATTTAGCACTTGGTAGTAGTTAAAATTGGTATCTTGCGTGTGTGGCATTTTTAAATACCCGTGCAGCTACACAATAAAGAAATACTTTTAATGTCATCATGAAACTCATTAAAATCTTCAGGAAAAAATATCACAATTTTTAATTTACCTCTCTATATCTCGAATACAACGTGGAATACGATACTCCTATAAGAAAATTGGAAAGTATTTTAATTTCATTAGTAATCCTAAGCTGTGCATTCTCTCTCTTTATAAATAAGAATTACCTAAAATTTCCGCTGCAGCTTTCATCTCCATCTTCTTGGAACGTATGGCATTCATGATCTTTTTTGTCGTTGGCTCTTCCCAGAACTGAGGAAAAATATTATAAGAATTAAGAAAGAGAAATGAAAATGAAATGCCTTATTCACAAGGCGCTAGAACTGGTCAGGCTCATGCATAAAAATATTATCGTTACCTGAGGTCTGGACCCTCCCCTGTTAAATTGGAAAGTAAAAACGTACATTAATTTTACAATTTTAGTTACAAATAACCGAAAGCTGAATAAAAGATGAATTTACTTTTCTATATAGTCTGTCATCTTCACAATATTCTGTAAGTCTTCCTCCGTGACAGGCATTCATGATCTTTTTTGTCGTTGGCTCTTCCCAGAACTGAGGAAAAATATTATAAGAATTAAGAAAGAGAAATGAAATGCCTTATTCACAAGGCGCTAGAACTGGTCAGACTCATGCAGAAAAATATTATCGTTACCTGAGGTCTGGACCCTCCCCTGTTAAATTGGAAAATAAAAACGTACATTAATTGCACAATTTTAGTTACAAATAACCAAAAGCTGAATAAAAGATGAATTTACTTTTCTATATAGTCTGTCATCTTCACAATATTCTGTAAGTCTTCCTCCGTGACTTCGTCGTCTTCACCGGTACCGACTTCTCCCCCGCTGTCATCCATTTCGTCGTCTTGCTCCATTTCTGAAGCCATTCCAGTAGGTTTCCGTTTATTTGGCTTTCTCATTCGAGGTAAGGCGAAATGTGATTCCAATAAACCTGCGGGGAAATCGTCAAAACCTTGCGACGCTTCTCCCAACGGATTTCCTCCTGACACCGTCAGTGACATTCCATCCGCTAAATTGTCGCATTCAAATCAAGTAAAAATTGTATATTAAATACGAACTTAATCAAGATGACTTGCATTTATTTGAAAATAAAAAATCCCACTCACACATGGAGGCATCCATCATTGGTGGTCTTCCCCTCTTCTTTTTCGAAGGCTGCTCCTGCAGAGATCCTCCTCCATCGGAATTTCCTTCAATGCACCCACTGGGAGGAGAATTGGGCGTGGACTCTTCCCCTCCAGTGTCTCTATCACCGTAGTCTGTGCCATCGTCTTTGGAACCACCTGTTAATGATGCACCGCCATGATTTGTTCCTGAATTTGCCCCAGTGATGTCTGCAAGGCCTTTCACTTGCAGACTTTCCGCTGCTTTTAAAAGTGACGCCAGTTGATCCTACAATGAAAGCAACTCATGTAATAATGACTACTAATAACGAAAGACAAACATTTTGCAAGCATTTTTATTACGTGAGCCACGTTGATTTCTCCCTGGTACATAAATTCTATAATTGCTTGTACATCAGCAAATTTCATATCTTTCAATATCACCAGTGTCGAGTTCTGCTGAGGGTATTCACAGAACACTTGCTCAAAATATTTCGAACAAGCTGAGAGTACCATCTAAACATGTATAAGCAGAAGAAAATATTTCGTTAGAAAAACCGCAAGATTGCAATACTCAAAGAAATGATTTATTTTTTAAAGAAGATAATTATCAACCTTGTGACACTTAATTGCTTTCCCTTCACAAGCTACTAGCACATCGGTGAAGCTTTCATTGAGCAGTAGCTGATTGAACATGTGTAATAAATTGTTCGGATGATATTTCCATTTTAGGCAGTAACCGTGCGATCCTCCTCGTTGAGCCATTTTGAAAACGTGTCAACTTTCTCAAACTAGTGGAATTCTGAAAGCATTTAAAAGTGTCTCACTTGACACTTGGAGAATTGTCTTTTACGTTGAAACAGAAATAGTCGACTGGAATATTTTGTCTTTCACTCTTTTTCTTTCCAAATATTTTATGTTGACTTTCGGTACAAATAACAAAATTCACTTGTTTCTACTCACAGTGGAGACATTTGATACATCAATTGGAGAAGAAAATCACAACATCACAACTTTGCGAATTATGAAGGACATGAGGCAAATGAAAATCACCTTTTTTATTCGCTCAACTCAATTCAGTGCACTTTTCACTCGTCGCGTCGTCTCGCCACAGACTTAAGCGGTAGACAAAGGCGATGGTGGTGGATGATGCAAAAACTGATCTTTGGTGAATTCGTGACAATTTGACACATCACAGTTTCACAGTTCACTTGTTCACCCAAAAATACAGATTTCCGCTTGTCGCCTCTTCACTCTGTGCACACATGAACACAACGAAAACTGTATTTCGCGACATCTGCTTCCGTTCTTGAAATGTCCGGCACAAAATGAATATCTTTCTTAAAAAATCACTTTTTCATTTATTATATTACTAATCATAAAAAACCACAAATTAGCTCCTCCGTGTTAATTCGATGGCTTGCTCTCTGCTTCTTTGGAAAGATAAATCTTGTGTCCATGAGCCATGTAAAATTGTCCCATCAAGTATTTAATGCAAAGCGATGTAAATGTGTGATGTGATGCGAGGACGAGGATGACGTCTCGTTTCTCTCTGTCTCTCTCTCAAATTCCGGATATTGAAATAGCGATAATAAAATTTCAACTGTACTTTACGAAGCAACAACATTAAACGCTATCCATCATCCTGAAAAAAAAGATTTTCTTTTTTCTATTTTTCCAAAGCCTTGCTCATGCTTTATTAAAATATATTTCTTCTTCTTCTCATTAAGTTTATTGTTGCAATTACAATATTGCCCATAAATAACTGAATATATCTGTACACACACACTTGGACTTGATTATATTACGCTCTTCCCTCACAAATGTTTGAATGTATTTTACTACTTTCCTTTTTCTGAGGCAGCAGAAGCAGAGCAGCAGGAGAATAATATAATATTATTATGTGAAATTGTGAAGTTGTGGATATATCGGACAGGGACATCAGATCAGAGTAAGTCACAGAGAAGAGTCACATTTACTTGACTCAATATGTGTAGCAGCAGCAACCACCGCACACAACAACATTCAGCTAACTTCAACTGAACGACAACGACCACAGGAGTATGTCAAAAATACAGTGGAGTGACTGAATGACTGGATCATCATCATCATCGTCGTTTTTAAGGAACATAACATAACAGCAAACAATTATGCCATTTCACAAGCATTCATCCAAGAAGACGAGGAGAGAGAAAAATTTGTTCAAATAACTAACGAGCAGAGCATGAGCAGCAGAGCAAACTAGTATAGTAGCAGCAGGGTGGTAAAAATATTACCTCGAAATTTTTTTTTTATTAAAATGGCGACTCCTTTTTTTCTGACCTGACCATTTCATTTCACGAAAAATATATATTGTATAGTTTTTTTTTTCTTTTCTGATACCAGAGAGCTGGGGTTTTTTGAAATTTTTCGATCGACTTTTTTCCCTTCTCTTTTCTCAAGCAGGCATAGACATCGACTTACTTGAGCAAGGAGAGTGAAGTAAGGCATTTTCGTTTTGAAAGAGAGAAGAGGAGCAGAGTTAGGAGAAGACAGCAAGAGTAAAAAAGCTAGAGATAGATAGATAGTGGAAGGAGCGAGTTGAGTAAAGCAAAAGCAAGCTAAAAAAGTGGTTCGTAAGAAGCTTTTGTAATAGAATGTAAAAAAGTCAGTTTCGGCTCAGAAGCATGAAATGCTCCATTCTCTTCAGTTCACTCAGCTCACAGTTCTCTGTCCATTCTCTGTGTGATACGTTACGTTTACTAGCAGACTAGTAGAAGTTTAAAAAAGTGAGACTCATGCAACAAACTTCCAATGTAACGTAGAAATTTTTTATTTTATTTTCAACTTCTCGCCGAATAGATAGATTACATAGACGAACATTGTACTTCGGTCATAAAAAAATCCAATCCATCCACTAACATAATATAAAATTCAACACAATCCAAATAAAAAAAGTAAAAAGTAAAATGCACACACAAACATGAGAAGCTGCTTTTATTCCGCTTTTACTTTACAACACACACACTTTGGCTCTGGGCGGCTTTACTTTTCGAGTTGGAGCGTTCTCTCTGACAGTGTAGAATGTGTGAGCATCATCATCGTCTAATCCATTCTTATAAAAATTTTGGATAAAAATTGAAAGTGGAAAAATGGAAGGACTCGTCGACGACTCCGCTCAGTGGCTCAGCTCAGCTCTCCTTCTCGCTCTTTTATTCTTGTAGATTGGAGTGGATGCACTGCGTTCGATTCATATTATTCTATGATGATATTAGCTCAGCACTAGAATATTTTATAATAGAATAGAACTTGCATAGAATCATAGAACCCTCGCTTCCCTGCCATCGCCGTCATATTATCATCAACCTGTGTTATTTTATTTTTAATAAAAAATAATTTTTTAAAGCATTTCCTTTTTTCATTCTGCTCTTCTCGAAAATTTCTGTTTCTCAGCTCTGCGACACTGTTTTATGTTATGTACTAGTAGTATGTTATGATGTTATGTGTGCATTGAATGACCGCGCTAACGAATCAACATAAACGTGTAAAGTAAATATGTATTTTTGTGTACACACTTACTTTACTTGGCTGTGAATAATATTTCTTTGAAAAAATGAAAAAGCCTTTTCTTGTGTCTGCCAACCACCACCATGGCTCTTCTGTGTGGCAAATGCAATGGCAAAAGGCTTACTTTGCTTGTAATAATATCTAATAAGCTTTGGCTGATTACATTAGGGTTTTCGTGGTTCACTCGCGAGTTGCGAGTCGACTTGCGTTTGCGTTGCGTTCAGTTGCTGCGAGTAAACCACTTGCACTGTGTAGTGGCAGGACGATGACGATGCGATAATGATATTGATGATGAGAAAGAAAGAGAAGAATGGAAAAATATTTGAGAAACGAAAAGAAGGAACGAAAGGAAAGAAAAACGAAGTGGTCGCTTTTCATTATAAAAACACCACCGTTGCCTTATTCTGCCTTGCTTCGCTTAACGCTGCTGCGCTCTTCGCTTTTTGGTGTGATGATTATTAAATGATGATGGCGATGATGGTGATAGTCGTGGCATGGCGAGGCGATACGATGCGGTGGTGTTTGTTTGATTATTATTATTATTATGATTTTATAAAGTTTGAAATGCAGATATTGAAAATATTATGAAGTGGCACCACCCGTGAGTGAGGCATGTTCCTATTTATGTAATATAATGTAGCAATCAACATCGGCGTATTTACTACACATGTATCTGCTCTGCTCTCTATAATAACTGGGATTCCAATTACAAGACAAGTAAAGTGGCTGTTTGTTACTATTACTTTGCTCGCTTGTCCACACTTTTCCACAAGGCGTCTTATTTTATTTAGACGCTTGCTTGTCTTTTTTTACACGAAAAAATGATGAGTGAGTTCAGAAAAGTTGCTACTATACTGCTCACAAACATCGAAAAGCCGCAGGTTGCTCTTCTCTTCAACAACCTATGTATTTTAAATTGAGGCAAGGTGCTTTTGTTCCGATTTTATTGGGGATTTCAATTGAATACTTGAATACAATTCACAATTATCGTCACCATCATCATTTGTTCAAATGGCGATTCATATCTTCCATAAACAATTTAACTCTTGGGGCACTTGCCCCCTTCACATCACATTACTCGACTTGTCGTCGTGTCGTCTAAATTTTCACGTTCACAGTGTAATAATGGCTCTTAAGCTCATTTCATTATGCATTATGCAGACCATCTACATTTAAAATATTTTAGCACATAAAACATAGACAACGTCATAGATGCATGTCTACACAATTAAATGTGACAAACGAATGGGAAATTGAGAGAATCTTTTATTTCTTGTTGTAGATAATAGTATCAAGTGTAATAAAGCTATCCGAATAGAAAAATGTATATGTAGCAGAAAGAGAAAAAATATAAAATGGACACTTTCAGTTTTAGATATATTCAATGTCCACGTCCACTGTCCAACACAGTGACATTATGAAAAGTAATGCGAAAAGTGGTAAAATAATAATTCAATACAATGAATGATAAAACGATTACTGTTTGCAAAGACTCTGTCGTATAATAAATATTATAAATTATAAAGTACTTCAAATTTTATGTGAAACGTTTGTATGAAAAGTGTGTAGCAGTTGTGCTTTTATTTCTGTTTTGGTTCCTGTAAATTGCATTAACCTTACCCACACGATCTGAAGTCTTTTCATAGAAAATATTTTTGCACTTACCCACCATATCGCGAGATATGAAAATAATTCTCAGTTTTTCGATCCTGTTGTTTGTTGGCTGTTCTTTCTGTCCTGTTGAATTGAATGCTTCCATTATCTTTATCGTTGTTCAATTACCAAAACTTGGAATTCCATTAATTTTTTCCACTTTGGTCCGTCTTTTTTATCTCAAAATTCCATTCAATCCAGCTGAATACCCACACCAAAAAATAATTGGCACGTCTCGGTTTATCATAATTTCATAGTCATTTTATTGTAGAATACGTGGCTTTATAGCATCAAGTAGTTTTTCAAGTCCTTTATTTGCCCAGCATAGAAATAAAAATTGACCAGAGTGTAGAGAAATAAAAAGAATAATCTTCCCGTTGAAAAGCGGTTGATTAGAAAAATGTGAACCGACGACATCCATTTTTTATATTTTTTATATTATGATAAACTCAGTTCATTCATCGTTTGGTTTGGGTTTGATGGGTGTGGGTCGTCTTTCATCATGTACAGCCTTACTTTACCTAATACTTACTGCATACAGTGCTGGACGATTGAGTTGTGAAAATGGGAAAAATTGACCAGACACAATAAATGAACTATTGTTAAACCTCGTGGATGTCAGTGTCAGTGTCATTGAGTAGAAAGAAAGAGATTGCAAATATTTTTAACATTGCAATTTCCTGACAGTATACCAAAAAATTATGTTCATTAACAAAAATAAATAAAAATACACAACTCAATTTATAGTAATCTCCTGATGAATAACAGATTTTTAAACATGAAAACTAGAAATTGTGTGTGTTAACTTTATGTCACGGGATTCAGGGTCATTATTTTATTTTATTATCATACACTGAGCTTTGAAGTAAAAAATGTTTAGATTGTACAGGAAATACAAACGAAAACTATGAAATGAATGAAAAACGAACATAAAACTATGTATTTTAATTATAGCTTTTCATAGTCGTTGACAGCACGCACAGGAAAGAGGTTTATGTAGTATAAAAGTAGTGTCGTAGTGAAGAAATTATGAAAATATTATATAAAAATAAATTGACGGAATCGCACAAAAATATTTATACATGTTAAGTAAGAAAGCATTATCCACCATATTCATTCATGGATTCATTCATCATCCACACTTTCATTCATTTCACGACTTTACTCATCTTAGTTTTCATTCATTCATTCGCCAGCAACCTTGAATATTTCGTATGCACCTTTATTGCACAAAAAATACGTTAATCTAGTCTTTAGCTTTAATTACTAATAATTATTATCCGTGGCACATTCAACCTATGTAATTCAAAATCGCATGAATTTTATTTATACGAATGAATGAGAGAAAGCATCATCCCACCCTGCCAAAAAAGCCGGACACAGAATCCATGAGACCATTAAAGAAATTCGGTGTCATCGGCTCCTTTCTCCTGTTCGCATCCTTCATGTTGGCGCTACTGGAGGTGGAGGTGGTAAGGGTTATACTTTTAGGTGCTGCAGCTGCAACAACCGTTGATGTCATCGAGCTAGCGCCGGAGTTGGAATCTTGGGCGATGGGTACTGAAGTTGATGTTGAGTCAACAGTAGTTTTCTCCGTGGTGCTTTTTGCACTTGCGTCCGTTGTGCTAGTTGAGCTAGATGATGCATTGCTAATATTCACAGGCGTGTAGAAATGGTTGTAGTAAAATTTAGGTTTCAAGTTAAAAGGACTCGCTGGAAACAATTCGGGTGGAACTACAGCCGTTGATAATCCCATATTATTCTGGGGTAATCTTCCCAGTGGATTGTAGTAATGGCTTCTGGGTGGAGGCGAATGGTACCTTCCAAACAAATTCAGCCGGGACAACGGATGCCGGCGACGATAAGGCACTTGAACAGGTATCTGCATGGTGGGAATTTTTTGAAGTTGCAAGGTTTGCCCACCAGCCGCTGCTGTCATTGTGGGTGCGGGCAATAAGGTCGGTGGTGGTGGAGGGCGTGGTCCCCTGAAAGGTCTAAGAAGACCGTTTCGAATCTCCTGGACGAGATTTGTCGGTCGCTGACCTTGAGGATAATAAAGATGAGGATTTTGCGCGATGTTATTCGGATGATTCAAATTGAGTGTCATCCAGGGCGGTCTTTGCCGTGGTAGTGGTAAAAAGGGTCGGTACTGCTGTAACTGTAGCTGTTGCTGTTGCTGCAATGACTGCTGGGACACTTGGGGTGCTTCGGTGGTGATTGAAATGCTGTCGGCTGCGGAAACAGGTCGAGCTGAGACAGACACGCTACTGCCTGATGCGGTGATGGTGCTGTATTTATTATTACTTGCTGAATCATTCACTTTCATCATGGTTGCAGGCAGAACCTTGATAATGGTCGAGTAGACTCCAGGCTGAGGGCCTAAAATTGTGTTTCGAACACCATCTGGGGGCTGCATGGTACTCGTCAAGTAATCTTTGGCGTATCTTGTATTGTGATTCAAGTAATGAGCAGAATCATTTTCATTGTTGATGGGGGAATCCGCCGTTTCATTCCCTTTGTCTAAGTAATTGAAGTCGGAATCTTCCACGTCACTTTTCCTTGTGGAAACTTCATACAGGGGTGGATGTCGATC
>VYYJ01005833.1:0-10409 GCA_021029165.1 Cyphoderus albinus
TTCGTATCTCTTTTATAATTTAAAGATTTACAAATATGTTTACGATCTTTTTTTAATGCTAATGGTACCAAATATTCTATTTGAGTTGGATCTCAATGATGATTTTTGATTGTTAAAAAAACAAAAATGTTACTTAAAATTTATTTTTGTACCCGAAGTTTAATTGTTGATTGTAATTTAATTAATACTCAAGGTTGCTGCAAAGTTGTAAATAAAAATTACTTGGAAGGTGAAATGAAGTAAAATGTTTCAAGGAGTCGGTATTCCATATTAATATGTAAATACGAATTACAAAATGCCAGGAGGATTGAGTTTGCGTTTACATATTACAATGTCACTGCAAAATATAAAAAGTGCCTTCAGCTATAGAGGAAGGAAACAGTGAGGGAGTTGAACTTGGGACTAAAGTTGAAGATTCAATTTTCAACAACAGAATGCATAAGTATTTTGGCAAAAAAAGAAGCCCTTTAGGCCTACAAAGACGTGTCATTTATATTAGTTTTACTTTAAGTTATATTAATATTTATATTAACTTAACGTAATTTAATAATAAAATATAGTTAAGAGGTTCGTTGAATCTTTTTTTACAAATTAATGTTATTACATTTACATAAAGTAAAGAGTAGACACACTTTCAAGTATGTTATTTGTTAAGTTTCAGAATAAGCGTTTTTAAAAAGCAACATATTTTTCGTTATACCAACAAAAGATAAGAGTTTACCTTAAGACTTTGACCCTACTTTTTTTGTTCATCAAGCAGCAGTGTCTCTGTCGGGAATTTTTGAACCAGGGAGAACTGAATAAAAATAAATGAAAAACACAACCAATTCAAACGGCCTTGTAAATATCCACTCATTGCACCACCTTGAAATTCATATCTAAAAAATTCCAGAAGCCTTGATTCTTCCAAAAGTTGAGACAAAAACGTTTCATTGCACTTCATAATTAACATAATTAGGAGCTCGTTAGAGCTCACGAAGTTTTTCCGTACTCCGACTTTTACGTATTCAATGAGCAGTACCTGACCATGTGGAGAGACTGCAATCCCTGTGAATATACTTCATTAGAATATTTGTGGTCACTTTCCTTCATACAGGATTTGGCATTTACTCTGTTCTAGTCATAAACCTAACTATTTTTTATTTTTATGATCGTAACATTTGGGGATTGATGTATCACTGGAACATTTTCTTAAATGCTGTCTCCCTCTAAAATCTTGTCATTGTACGTCAGACATTTCTTTACTCTGTATTTAATATCACTTAAGTTGTGGAAAAGCACATCTAAGCTATTTTAGGCTATTTGTAAACGAGTACATAAACGCAAATAAGTACATGTACAAAATATGCTAAATATACTTTGTTTCCACAGGTCGTTGGAATTGCTGTAGAATTTGCATTCACATTGTTCATGCCTTCACTGCTTCGAAAGAAAGTTCACGACTGGTACGATGTCGAGATGCTTTGGTTAACGTGGAAAGCTAAGTACTTTCCTTAACCAAATTCGGAGGAATCGTGATATTGGGTTTGCTAAGACACAAATCTTCAGAGTTTGCTAGACCTGCGAATAGGCTTAATTTTCTTACCAGTATTGCTATCATTCGTGGGTCCACCATCGAGAAGAGGACTTAACTGATCTTTTAAATTGCATTAGGTTTCAGTCCACCGTAAAACTTTAGGCTGTTGACACGTCTAATACAATTTCGTCCAATACAATGTCACAATTAATTTGTTCTCATCTTACTTGTCGTCGTCGGTGCCATAATCAAAAAATGTGATAGTTGGGAAATGGTTATCGACACTTGCACCATGAAAAATGGTGTATCAATCGCCTTATTTTCCTGTCTGTTAGTGTTATACCCCCGAATTTTTCCACGAGTAAGTAAAATAAATAATAAATAAATAATTAGTGACAACTTAGTATTAAAAATGACGTAACGCAAATCACATACACACATTTTGTATGTAGTAGTGTAATCACATACACTAAAACTTGCCTTCCTCTGCTGTAGTAACTTCTTTGTGTTTTTGTAGCTTCGATTCATTACAAACCTCATCATTTTTACTTGTGTCCTATTCTACGTTATGACTGCAACCGCTGCAATGCCCTCGGAGCCTCACAAGTAAGAAAATGTCTGTTTTTATATTTCCTTCAACTATTATAATCTCGACCTTTTGTTTTCAATCCTTGGACTTTGTTTGTCTAGAGTAACGCCTCCGTCCAAACTGGAAGGGAAATTTGCACACAATGCAAAGCTCGATCGTGCTGAACTGGTTTTCGATGGTGAGTTTGCCGGACCAGAATCTGTAGCGATAAGAGGCGACGAGGTTTTCACATGTGTTATTGGCGGAAACGTTATTCGCGTGAAGGATGGAAAATGGGAGACAATTGTTCAGACGGGAAGTGAATGTGGTAACTACAGATGAGAAATTCTTCATTGATAACCATGATTAGTGCATGTTTTTGTAGATAGAGGTGTATGTAGATATTTAAATGTTTCATTTCTTTTGGGAAGCCGGCCTTTGGGAAATTGACATTTGTGGGAGACCACTTGGACTCAGATTCGACTCTTCGGGAAAACTGCTCGTAGCAGACGCAACGAAAGGCTTACTTCGTGTTGACGTAGATAAAAGTATGATAAGTTGAACTTATTTCGACAAAAATAGTTTCGTAATAAACTATGGAACAAAATAATATTATGTATAATAATGTTTTATTCATAATTTCTCGCAGAAACGGTTGAAACACTCCTCCCTCGACATGCAGAGATTGAAGGATCAAATCCATTAAACTTTGCCGATGACGTGGATGTGACGTCTAAGGATGGAATAATTTATTTAAGTGATGCTGGACAGCACGGATCCTTCGGTGATTGGTTGGTTGACTTAATCGGCGCACCGACTGGAAGGTTAATAAAATACAATCCAAAGACAAAGAAAACTGAGGTACTGATTAGCGGGCTGCGATTTGCCAACGGAGTGCAGCTTTCTAGAAGGGAGGATTTTGTTGCTGTTTGTGAAACTGGATTAGGAAGGGTTATGAAGTAAGTAAAATTCTAAATCTTAAATTACAAGCATTAAATCGCCTAAAATCATAAGCTTAAAATGCTGATAGATACCACATCACTGGAGCCAAGGCTGGACAAACCGAAGTGCTCGTGGACGGCTTACCAGGCTTTCCTGATAACATTCGATCAAATGGGAAAGGTGGATTTTACATCTCTTTAGTGGCTAGCAGAACTGAAGATGTAAGTAATTTGAGTGGTTTCAGATTTTAGAAAAATATTCTGGTTATGGTTCTGAACTGAACTCTACTTGGATCGGATATTGCATGATGCATGTCTTAATATTTACAGAATAGCAGCATTGACAAGCTAGCTTCCATGGCGTGGTTGCGCAAACTCGCTGTCAGATTTCAATGGATCATGGTGAAAGCATTTACACTCCTCAATTCGTACGCTCCAAACGAATTCTTTGGAAAAGCTATTGTCTATGTAAGTCAATATGTCCCAATCAAGAAGCAATTTTATGCAAGCCTTGATTTTCAAGATTTGTTTTGATGTATGTATATTATGACGGTTTTGGCAATCTTATAATTTTCTTTCATGATTACACATTTTCAGTGTCAACACTTTGGACCACTGGGTGATAACAGTGCGTTTCCCACCAATGTCATCATCGTCGAAGTCGAAGAGAGTGGAAAAGTTTTAGGCACTCTCCAGAGCGACAAAGGAAAGGTGAGTCTATAATGTTCAATGTTAAATTTTTCAGACGTCAGGTGCTCTATTTAGTAATGACATGTCTTATTTTTTGTATCAATAATATATTTTACAGATTTCATACATTAGTGAAGTCGGAATTGGCGAAAAGTACACCTACTTTGGTTCCCCATTCACACCTCAGTTGTGGCGAATTAAAACGGAGTATTTAGCTTAAAAATCATTATATAGTCACTGCTATCGATTACATATATTATATAGTATAAATAAACTATAATAATATTAAATAATATGTAAAGTATTTACACACACAAATGAATAAGTTATACAGAAGATTATTATGGCAGTTGTTTATTAAAGATTTTTTTGTACGATAGCCTCAGAAGAGAAGAGTCATTTCTTTATACAATAAACCACCCGTCTCATTCATGCATATTGCATTATTACAACATGTTTTCATTTGAGTCAGTGAATTTAGCTTTATTACTACTATAATTTAACTTGGATTCTCCATTTTTCCCATTTGAATTCTGACAGTGACTTGTACGTTGCGAATCTCCATTCGGCCCATCTTCATTTATTTCATCATCAGTACTTGCCATTTTCTTCTTGCAAAACTTTGACTTTCTGGAATTGCTGTTTTTGCAGCCCCTTTGCCTCGAACTTGGACGTGTTGAAAGAGAGGCATTTGCTGAGGACGAGTCGGGTTTCGTTGTAGGCAGCCTGCCTTCATTGCACATTTCATTGGCTTCATCCATGGGCAATTTCTTTTCTGACAGCTTTTGCTCTTTGGCTTTTGAATGTGACGGGTTTGTGGAAGGTGCTGAATTATTTTTGTTTGAGATTTCATCCTTTGGCTGGGTTGTCGATGTCGCAACATTTTTATCATTCTCTTCGCCACCTGCAAGTCGGTAAATTACAAAACTTCCCCAGCTCAACTTCTCCAAAAAGATTACAATCTCATCCAAAATGCGTCTTAAATCTTGAATTTCAACAAGCAACTCAGATCTGTCAACTGAAGAAAGCGCAAGCAGGAATTGCTGAAGATGAGTTTTATCCTTGGGTCCCGTGTACAGCAAAACTTTGAAGATTTCCTGACAACCCAGAGCAGCAGCATAAAAATCTTGGTAGCCTTTCAGCATATTGTACAAAATTTCTGCAAGCTGTTCCCCATTTCTACCTTTCGCACTAAACTGGTTGAATGTCTCAGCAGCGAGGTCCACCACTTGACGAAGTTTAAGCAGTGTGGAGTTGTTGAATGTCACTTCAGGTAATTTAATTCTGCCTGAGGAGTTTTCAAACGTTTTCATGTCATGTGGATATCGAAGGAAGTCTTCAGCACTGTGCAGTGAGATTGCAGTCTGGTTCAAGCGGTGAGCTGGGACGAATGCTTCGCGACACAGACTTGTCACATTCCGAGCTACTTCGGCCAACTGGAGATGATCCTCGGTTGGATTTGTCTTTCTCATTCCCTGCGACAGTTGCTCATCTTGAGCCACCAGATCGGAAAGCTTACTCTTTTGCTTCACGCAGGTCCACAATGCATCGTCTTGCTGACCGTAAAACATTACTCAAATGACAATTTTTCATCCCTTGCTGTATAGCAGACGGATGTGGACCCTCTCCGCCACCTCCAGTCCCAAATTTCCCTTTGTACTTTTGAAATCCATTCCGGTTTACGGTCCCTTTCCTTGCTGTTTGTGAATTCTTTTGGTTGCGTTGCCCCAAAATTGACGATGCAAAGTTTGACCTGCCTTTTGATGAGTCTGGAATTTTTGATGCGGTGGAAGCCTCTTTTATTTTCGGGAGGATGGAGTTTGAACCAGTGATAGATGGTTTCAGAGTTTCTGATAGTCGCTGAAAAATAGCCTTTCTGTAACGAAGAGGTTGATCATGAAATGAGAGGTTTCTTGCAAAACCATGTTCAGACGACACTTTTATTAATTCTTCATGAAATGTTTCATGTGTTGACCAATCTCACAAACCAACCTTGATTCAAACTCTGGATGAATATTTTGCTGTGAAGATGCTCCTGGGCCTGCTTTGTTCCCACTCATTTTGACAGCTTGGACTCAATCTACCAGCCTTTTGTACAGTCATGAGTTTAAAAATGAAGAGCTAACAAAATGTCAGACAGTAGCAGCATTGTCAATTCTACTTACTTAATAAGGCTTCTTATCTTAATCTTAGGTTCTGCAAAAAGACTTACAAATTGTTTTATAAGATTTACAAAATGTTTCATAAAAACATGGTAACTGAAAATGTTTGGTCCACGATAAAGAAGAGTAATCGACTACAAGTCTACAATTTAGGAAATGATCTGCATTGGACAAATACAGAGCTGCCATTAACGTCAGATTCCACAGATTTGAATGCTTTATTAAACTTCTGAAATTGCAATAGTGGAAAGAATACACGGATATTGACTTAATTATGGTGGTGACTCAAAAAATCATATTTACATTTGCACTACTGCACTGTTATACAAAATGATTACAAACAGCAGGGATTATTGTTTCCACAATTTAAATGATCAGTTGTCAGTTTGACTGGAGATCATTCATATTTCATGATGTCCCGTTATTATCGTGTTTCAACGGTAGTCGTCGACTCCGCGGTTGGCGTACGGCTTTTCTTTTCAGCTTTCTTCTTGGCAATTCTTCTGCCTTTCATGGGTGCCAGATTCATTCCAAAAACTGCATTGAACTGTCGGCGAAGAGCAAGTGGGATGGCGACGGTGGAATTCGGTTGTTGAAGCTGGTTACTTTTGCTTGCTCTTGCAGGGATGGACACTACAAATTCATTCTCGATTGCAATTCCACTTCCTGTAGGTGGTGACTGGGCGTCAGTATTTTCCCTTGCCCTGGACTTCTTTCCTTTGATCGTTTTCTTTGCAACCTTCTTTAGCTTGGCGACATCAGAGCTGGATCGAGTTTTCCGAATCTGTCCCATGCCATCTTCAGACTGGATCATTTGCCGTAACAACCTTTTAAATGACTGATCCTGATTTCTTTTGGTGGCCCGTGGTCCAACCTTATTTAGGATGTCTTTGCCACCTTCTTTCGCAGGAAGGACGTTTCCTGCTTCACCGGAAGCTTGTTCCATTCTCTCTCCAACGGTCCTTTCGCTTTCTTTCGCTTTTAGACTGGTGGTACTCGTCTTGACTTTGAACAGCTTTTTGTTTCTTCCCCTGTTCAAATCCGGTTTCATCTTCCTGCCTGTCGCTTCATACAATTTGCTCTGAAACTTGGCATCATCCATTTGAACTCCGTGTTCGTTGATAGTCTCGACCGTGGCAGTTTTCCCAGAGCACCTCATCCAAACAAGGTTAGCGGTCCATCCCAGTCTCTCAAATGTACATTGAATCGCGTCAAAGGTTCTGCGAAGGGCCTGCACTTCCATGATAGCATCACTCCTCAGAATATGTCCAAGTGCAGTGACATACTCTTGAAGACACTCTTTTCCGTAGTTGTTGGGGTAAAGCAGAACTCGGAATACTTGATTTGCCAGCATCACAGCCGCAGTGTAATCCTTCATAGCCTTTGTGAAGTTTTCGAAAATGCAGAGAAATTTTGACACGTGCTCCTCGTCACTCTTCTTGTTGTCCTTGAAATCACGAAACCATTTGTAAGCCGTGGAGTGAATCCATTCCAAGCAGAGCTGTGAGGAATGATGGAAGTTGTAATTGGGAATCTGAATTCGTCCATTAGTAGAGAAATCAAGAAGCTTAAGATCTTCCGGTTGTCGAAGATAGTCTTCAGCAACGTGTAAGCCAACAGCAGTTTCGTAAATTCGCTTTGAAATCGTCACTGCCTCGCTAATTAGAGCGACCAAATGCCCAGCCATCACTGTCTTGTCAGTGTGGTTAATTGAGGAAACTTGCGGACCGTCCCCTGAGACTGATGAAGGTGTTAGTGGTGGATGAATTTTGACCGCCTTTCCAACTGCTTTGCAGAGAGTCTGCAAATCATCTCGGATCTGGTTCAACTTTTGATTGCAACTTTGGCCAAGACGCAGTGATTTGGTGAGTGCACATTTCTTTTCAGGGGCAGATTCTGGCGGTGGCTTTCCCAAGACGGCGTTTGTCTCACTTCCAATCCCGTGCTTATTCATTACGCGAGCCGCAGCGTTTGCTGCTTTTCGATACGGGTTCGTTCGAATTGCATCTTCAAGGATTTGAAAGTATTGTCTAGAATAACGAAAAGGAAATTTTCGATACTCAAAAAAATCAATGATATTTCAGTTTAATAGGGAAGAAATTATATTAAGGATTTTGTCCTCGTACTCTTTTTTTACTCGGTCAGCATTTGAAACGGACGTCATTTTGGGTGACGAAGGCTTAGAAGCCATGGGTTAGGCAGACTTTCAACACAGACGGAAGCAACTTGAGAAAAAATTTTGAAGATGGGGTGATTTGTTTAATATCAATACGATTATTTTCAACTTTCATGTGTGATGAATTTAATTTTTTATTTTTCAACAAAACCGTTACAGTTAGACTTTGGACATTTCTACCCAAAATGCATAAAAGTAAATGTCTATCAGTTGTCATCCTAGAAAATGACAATCATGGCAACTGAACTTTTGATATGAATGTGAACATGGACAAATGCAATGAAAAGTGACACTGAAGCTTTTCTGCGGAAATGGAAACGGATAACGATTGAAGTACCTAATACAGGTTATTATGTTCAAATCTTATTAAAGTTTAATGATGTGATACTGGCTCGTCAACCACCTCTCCTTCGAAAGGAAATTCAGGATGTGATAGGAATCTGAAAGTAAAGCATAAAATATTTTTACCACAATATGCTGACAACTAACAAATCCACATCAGTAAGACGAAATGGAATGAGTCAAACGTGAAACTACATTATTTCTACAGAAAAAAAGTTCTGAATTAAGAAAATGCAAAAATTATTAAAATCTACTGGTAAAACAAAACATTTAGTGTGCCTTGCGGCAGTAAGTGCTTATATATGTAAAAATTTCTATAGTCCCCTTACGCTTCTCCCAAAAATGCATAATTAAATGATCGGGCGTACTGCCCTTTGTCTAGTGTGTCTAAAATTTTCATCTCATTTGGAGTTAAAAAGAAATTAAAAACATCCAAATTCTCTTTTATCCTGGACGGTGTGGCGCTCTTTGGAATTACAACAATTCCATTTTTCTGTAATAAATGTCGGATGAGAATTTGAGCTGGGCTTCTATCACATTTTTCAGCTAACTTCAGAATTTCAGGATTCTCCATCAGTTTCAAACAGAGGTTACTTCCATTGATGAACATTTCGTCTCTCCCTGGCGAACCTTTTCAGCAGCATGAAATTGCGAAAATTCACGCGAAAACAGTTGAATTATTGACCTTAAACGCTACGACAATTAACTTTGAACTTGCACCAAGTTGTCACGTGCTCATAAAATCGAGGTCACCTACCTAAAGGGCAAAATGCTGTCACAACTATTTGATTTTCCTTGCAAAATTCTCGGAGATCTTTTTGCTGGCAGTATGCATGAAGCTCTAGTTGTAAAACGCTTGGCTTGATGACAGCCACCGATAACAATTTTTCTAATTGCTGCATTTTAAAGTTGCAAATCCCAATGTTTTTCAGGTAGCCTTCTTCCACTAATTTTTCCATTTCTTTCCAAATCGCCTCAAGATCTGCGCCACAGTCGATTGCCAAACTACCATCTGCATTGTAAACGAGTAGCTCTTCGTCAGATCGATATTTGATGCTGACAGGAAGTTGCAACAGATAAAGATCGAGATAGGAAATTCCCAGATTTTGCAATGACTTTAAGCAAAAATGTTTCACTTTGTCGGGATGCATTCCAGTTGGGGGAACCTGCAAAACAGGATTGATTTCACCTTTGTAGTTTAATTTACGTCTAATTCTAAACAAGACATTGAAAACAACGATTTGTGAAAGTTTGCTTTTTATTGCTTCATTTTACACTTTGCTCTCATGATTTAAGGTGTAATTTTATTTTGGTCACGTACAATAATAACATTAATGGTTAGGATTATTCTTCTAAATTTTTGCATACCTTTGACGTGATAAATAGATCGGATCTTGTCACTTTCCCTCCGTCAATCCACTCCGTTATCACTTCGCCAATCGTGTCCTCATTTGCATGAAAAGTAGCTGCGTCAATGTGACGATAGCCCACTTCCAGAGCAGTGTTCACAGCAGTGCTCAACTCTTCGTCAAACATACCCCAGGTGCCTAATCCAATGACAGGCATCCTTTCACCGTTCGCAAGCTCAATTAGTGGTTTCACCGTTGCATCCATGTCAATTTGGCAAGATGATAACAAATTCCTTTGAAATTTCTTCCTTTGAAACGGATTTCGATGTAAAAAAATACAGTTGAAAATATTTATTTTCTAGTTCTTAAATATTTTTCCGATGTTGCCATTTTTCCTGGAAGTCGAGAGTGAACATTGTTTCTGGCTGAGTTGAAATGGAACTGATGGTCAAGTGCTGATAAAGCATCCACATTAAGAAATAAGCGTCAACAGATATTTTCCACACACTAAAAATTTAATATCACAGGTTATCACTCATAACTTTCAACAACAATAATAATATAAGAACTATGCGGAACGCAGAGAAAAGTCCGTAAACCATCATTGTTTCGAAGCTGTATGAACGAAAGAAAGGTGATGCAATGTTGATAATGATAAATGAGGA
>VYYJ01005834.1:0-10405 GCA_021029165.1 Cyphoderus albinus
TTTTCGGGGATTTTGGGGAAATTGGGGAAATTGGGGATTTTGGGGGATTTTGGGGAAATTGGGTAAATTGAGAATTTTTAATGAATATGCTTGGGTATACCAATTTCCCCAATTTCCCCAAAATCCCCAAAATCCCCAAAATCCCAGTCCCCAAAATCCCGCCCGGGAGTACCTTGTTTCGTGCCATCGAGTGCCACCAACACCATACTACTAATAACCACCATCGTCCTGACCAGAACGCGGCACGATCACAATGCCTTTCTTTTAAATAATATAGTGGCTAACCTCGTCCAACACAACCCAATCTAATCGAACATGAACACTTTCCCCTTCGTGCATGCATTGCATTGGAATATCCGTGCCTATCAAATCGACACAAGTCAAGGATTCATGGAGGTGGTTACACATGAAAGGACATAATAAGGTGATTAGATGTAGTGAGTGCCTCATTCCATTATTCCGACAGTGAAAGCATTTTGGCACATTCTCTCAAATTATGAACAGACTCACCGTCATTATCGCGTTTATGATTGCAATTATGTACTCAAATGGGATTGGATTATTTACTTTAGCCCACCTTTTGATGGTTGTTTGAGGAACCTCTATCAATCGGAAAAGAAAATTTTCGATTTGAAGACCCTCATCAAAATTGTTATAGAAGCATTAATACGTACACGCGATGTTTGTCGCCTTTTCTGTTTTGTAGCAGCCATGTTGTACATCACCTAGTAAAAACAGCGACTGTGGTCATTACCCATTGATCTGTGTGGGAGTTTTGTCCCAAATGCAATGACGAGTGAACCGAGTTAGTAAATAAATTAAGCAAGTATTTTGACAAGAAAACAAACGTCTACTTTTACGCAGAAAAGGACCAGCAGCTTTTGATAATTAATATGGGACATTGATTCTTTTCACCCACACAGTTCAATTTAGATTTTCTGCTGGTGAGATTGAATTAAGCACATAACATGTACTAAATCTTTTGAGATTGAGTTACTGTAATCATTTTACTGTTTTGTGAAACAGTAATTCAGTTAACATTCGTCATTTCCAATGTCTTCAACAAAAGACGATGTTTAAATCCACGTCAAATTTCAAATACTAACTATTTCGATTTACTTATTTAAATTTATTTACATAAGCACGGCAAGATGGTTTCTCGTACTGTAAAATCAGGATGTTTTAATATAAATTAAGTTTACTCCAAAGCCGATATTTTGATTTTTGCCGTATTGGCGCAAATTGTAAATACAGGTCAAACGTACCCAACTTCATTATGAATTTGAATAATTAAATTTAAAAGCGTTCGATACATTAATTAAAAGAAAAATTATGATAATATATACATTATCATAATCGGATGGTCTCAAGTTTAAATGCATATCATAATCGGTTATTTTTATTGAAACTTTTATTTTGATCACTATCAGCCTGTTTAATTTAATTAAAATTTAATTTAATGCTCATTAAGGTTTAATATTATTAAGTTTCACAAATGTATGAAATGTATAACAATATCAATATCATTACTTCTGCGGCGAATCAAATTCGCTGCGTAACATCTTAGGATGACATCACAATTTTATACTGTGCTCCAATAGGATGACTTTAATTAAGCAGTCCTAAATTTTTCTAGATAAGGTGTGATTATCGATGAGTAACAAGGAGAGATTGAAGTGATGGAACATATTGCAAAATAGTAATTTTTTGCTTATTTATAATTCTGCATCGAAGACTATATTTCAATCAGAATGCATTAATGGATAGAGTTAGCTCAACGACTATACAAAATTCCCGTAATATATTTTTGTATAGTAACAAAAAATATGAATTTCGCAATCTCCGACCGAATCTTGTGTAGGGGCGTGCTTTATTAATCTTGATTTACTCAGTTGTCAATTAACCAGTAACTCCCCTATCGGGAAGATTCCAGTTTTTGGTCATCGCTTCACTTTTCTTTTGAGGTACCAGAAATGTCAGAGTAAGAATATATCGTCTTCAATATTTTATAAAACAATTTTTCGAGTAGAATTAAAATGGTGAAGGATTAAAATAAAACCCATTTGTAAACACTTAGATTTCTCACAATAAAATAAGTTCAATTGCGACTGCAATTTAGTAACAAGATTGTAATTCTTTAGTAATTTTACTTCCTTCTGTGGTGCGATGGTCGTATATTTTTATGTACATATTAAGTCTTTATTTAAAAAGAATACCGATATTTCACATTTATAAAATCATTATTAACTTTTGGTTCTTTAGTATAACTTCACTTCCGGCTGCATTATTTTCCACTATTTATAATTTATAATGAAACTAGATTTATCGGCCTTCAATAATTCTATGTAGTAAGGATTAACATTTTAAAGTAAGTTTGGAAGGTTTAGCCTGCAGTTCTCTTAATTACATCATTTCCCGAAACCTGTCCTACGTCTGTGTCTATGACGGCCAAATCGTGTCATGCCTGAGTTGGTAAAATATTGTAACTGTGGGGAAACATTATAATAGGATGGTAGAGGATATCAGACTACCACACACACCACCATCATCACACGCACACACTCTGCATTCAACAAAAGAAGCGACAAGAGTAAGAGGAGAAAGAAAAGTGGAAGAAGACACAGGGCAACGTAACGACCATCATTGCAGGTTACCGCAAATAACCAGAAGGAACGGAATGTAACGGAACGAGAAGTAAGTGGTAAAAACGGGAAAAGGGGAGGTTGAAGAATTGAGGAGTAAAATAGCTGTGAAGTACACTGGGGACCACCTTTCATTTTATTGCCATCAGCTCGTTTCGCTTAAATGGCAAAGAGTTGCTCTGGTCTGGAGGTGCGAAGGCAGCTAAGGATGGATATGACTTGACTAGAATTTGTGAAGAAATGTATGTGTCGTTATGTTATACGAAACTATACAATATTTATACATGTAGAAAGCTCGAGGAAGAAAAATCGCTCCACGAGGAGAAAAAATGGTATGAATGGATAGAGCTAAGTTAAGCTTTAAAAAAGCTGACAAAAAACTCATTTTTCCTTTGCACAGAATGGAATAAAAATCCGATATGCACGGAATGGGATAAAATGGGGAAATGACGCAAACTAAGCGAAAGTGAGGTAACGGAAAAGGTAGAATGACGCTTATGTACCCTAACCTAGCCTGCCGAAGTGATATGATGCCATTCTTTTCTTTCCTTGGGAATCTTTTCTTAGATGGAAGCAAAAAGAAATTTTGTAGAAGAAAGAAACAAGAGAAGAAAGAGAAAGTGGCCCATACAAGGCAAAGAAGCAATGACTTGTTCATGGTCCATGCCATGCTTGCATTTTATGTGTGTATGAGACTCTACTTCCTAAACAGCTCCAAGAAACTCTTTGCTTCCAGCTTCCGTTTTTCTTTCTGTGAACCCCGGAAAAACCATTTTACTTTTTACGCCATTTTTACTCACTTACTTACTTACATTTAGAGGCGATAAAAGTGAAAACTGGAGAAAATGTCGTGATGATCATCGTGATCGTTCCGATCATGGAAATCCACATTTACTTTACAGCTTACTCTCTAGTCTACTCTGGCTGCTTTTTTCCACCAGCAATCTACTTACGTGCATTAGCACAATAGCCGGAAATGAATATGAACACTTTACTTGCATGCAATCTACAATAGTATTGTAGTCCCTTTCCCTACTTGGCTTAAGTTGAGATCCAGCTCAGCTCCATTTCTCTGTTCCAATTTTTCTACCCCTTTTATATGCATTAACACGATTTAAATGCATTTTTTCCATTTTCATAAGCATTATTACCCAATACTCTTAGTCTGACCAAACCGTCACATTTACACGGTAATTTTCCTCCACTTTGGATAAGTAGGTGAGGTGTGATGTGTCTTCCAGTGGAATTTGCAGAGAAACTCGAAAAATGAAAATGTGTCCAGGCAGAACAGAGCCAAAGCAAAACACATAACGATTACCATCGCCATTATCAATTTTTGCACCTTGTCTGCCTGTTCTGGACAAGGCACTCCTGGAGAAACTTCTGGTCAAAAAACTTTTTTCTTTTGCTATGGAATGGAATAAAAACAATTTCGTCAGTCAACGTAGTAGAGCCAAAATCCACATTTTGGTCGGGCGGTGGATTCTATCTTGTAATAACACGCAGTGACCACTTTTGCGGTGGTGGCAACAGAACGGTATCAAAATATAGGTTCAACTTTAAGTATCTGTGACCAACCACCTTTTCCCTTCTTACCGATAACCTCGAAAAAAAAACGAAAGTGGAAAGCTGTTAAGAAATGCCAATGCTCTGCGCTTTCTGGACATATATATATCGCCCACCAACCACATACTCAAGCCAGTCTCACGTTCGCAGTAATTTGATGACATGCAATGAAACGTTACGTTTCTTGCTGCAAGGCTAAGCTAAGCCAAAGTAGTTAAGACAGTCTCGTCTACTCCATCACGAGAACAAGAATCAACGTAATAATTACGTACGTACAAGAAAACTTGTTTTTCCCTCGCATCACAATTTCGGTTTCATTTAACGGTTAACGTGAAGCTCGTGACGACGTGCATTTGGTACGTGAATCGCAACTCGTTAACTGGTCACCTTCATTTCCTTCCCTAGCTCGGGGATATATAACCAAAACCCAAGGTAAGGATGAGATAACCAGGACACGGCGTGACCACACCAGATCTTTTCGGCATAGTTATAAAAAAATTGCAATCAATTCCGCTTTTAACCATCATTATCTCCGTCATCAACGAAATGACGAGAGACAATTATTGCGATAATCTTCAACACGTCCCGCTATGCCACAATTCCTTCCTTAATTTGTGCCATATTTTTTTAATCATTTCCACTTGCAATTAATTACACAATTATTACATACGTAGCAAGGCCAATCACTGGTCACTTTTACCTAACACTCGAGTGAAAGCACGTACATGGTAGAATTTGCCTGAATGAAACTAAAAATAACCCAAGGCTAAACGCCAAATGTCTCTGGAACACAGCTAGGGTTAATTAATGACTACTAAACTGTTCCCATTAATTTTCTAATGACGTCATGATCATGCAATGGCGTTTTTGATTGGGCGATATAAATAATAAATGAATTAATTTATGTCCAGAAAATTAAAACCATTTTGCTTTGTAATTTGCAGAAGTGGCTAGCGTAATAGCAGCAGTGACATACATGGAGCAACCAGCCAGAAACACCATGACTATGACAGCAAAGGAATTGAAGTGAAAGCAAGAAAGAAAATGGCAACGGTTTTTCGGTGTGTTTAAATAAATCAAGATAAATATTTACACGATAAGCCATCCTAATGATATCGTATAACAACAAAATAACATTACTTGCAAAAGCTATAAGCATACATGTTTATGAATAATCTTGTGATATTATAAATCTACATTGCATTAGTACATATTGCTAGAAGCAAAGCAAACTCAAAGAACCGAAAACCAGAGCGAATGCATCATTTTCAGAATTAACCTATTTTATTTGTCCCCTGTCATTTTCCTTATTTCACTGCTGGTGGTGGTGACCAATTTTCTTGGCACGGCTTTTATGTCATAATCATAGCCATGAACGACTTCTAGGACAGCCGTAGTTTCTACGAAAATGCCAGTTTTCTCTACTATATTTCGGTGCGGTGGTTCTTTGCGTTGGTACTTGACTTTTTCGAATGGAAGCGAGCTGAGCTGAGTGGGAAACAATTACATTACATTAGATAACATTAGATTACTTACATTAAATATTGCACATTACTCCAGCTCCACTCTCATTTTCCAAGCACCACAAAATAAGAGCAGTGAAGAAGCCACTTATTTTTGAAGCTTTGCAGGGCATCCCAGAAACAAATAAATACGGAGAGAAATATGGAGCGGATATGTGTGAAATGATTCGAAAAATTACTCTTTACTCATTCATTCATTTATTCATTCGCGCTTACTCTTTACTCACTGCTACTAATTTTAATCCTTTTATCGTTCGTATTGTACCAACGAAGTAATGCAATAGTATTTCAGATGTTCATTCCGCTTCTACTTCCACTTCCACCCCTCTACCCTTTGCTTTGGCACTGGTAGTCAGAAATAACTAATGTTGACTCTGCATGCACGCATATGAACATTTAGAAAGAAAATGAGAGTGGCGTCGTGCATGTACACATGTAATCTACAATGTCATGCACGACTTTACTTTTTCAGAAACTTCACGGGATCCAATGCAATGTGGTGCTTTGCTTAACTAAATACTACTGCAAAAGGTCTTTGTTCTTCTGCGTCCTCTTTTCCTTCTCTCGTCGGCTCAGATAAATTGCATCCTGCTGTGTACACTAATACATTTTAGTGAAAAATGATCCCGGCTCCTGCTCCACACAACAAGCACAAAAACTCCCCCATCAAAGAGGTCCCGCGATCATCCAACAAAAAATAAATAAATGGCCACAACAACGCAGCAAAATACAAATACAAGACCAGCAGAAGAACATGAGGAATGAGGAACAACCTCGTTGCTGAAACTTTTTCCGTATGCGCTTCCGGTGAGTTGAGAGGGAAAGTAAAGAGAAAATATTTTCGATGCAGCATCGAACATACATACTCAGGGAAGGGCAGTGATGCATACATAAACATAGAATACATATATCTCTGCTTCATCATCATGCCGTGCCATTGACGTTCCTCTTGCGCTTCCTTGCCGAATATTTACAGTTTAGTTTCTGTGGAAAAACGAAAAAGGAAAGTTCCTCTTCTGGATAGTATATCTTGTGTAAACACGTGTTTACACAAAATTGTTTCCATTTGCCGATAAACTAGACTGACAACTGAGTGACCACTATCAAACAAATCATTATCATGAAAATAATCCCAAACATCCATCCATCCGCATCCGTTCCCAGTTTCTCTAGAACTGACGCAAATCACTGGGAAATACGTCCACCATCAATTTCAACTTCGGCCATGCTTCAGGATCTGAAACGATGTTTAATTTAAATTCAAGTTATGGAATGTTTAGCAGGATGATTAAACTGCATGCATGTAGGTATAAAAATATTTTCACTTTCACTGAGATCCATTCAATTCAAACATCATTACATTGTAATGTAATATAAAATTTATCATCGCATCGTTCAATCCAGGAAGGAAAATCATTCTCGTTTAGGTAAGGAACTGAAAATTCTCATGCAAAGCACACATATAAAAGTAGCTATAGCATCTGCAATTTGGGTAAAGCTGCTGACCGTTTTTCGTCGTTATGGATGGTACTGTGTCGACATCCATCTTCCGTTTTCAGCTGCTCATTTCTTTCTTTATTGGATGCGGGATATTCTTTGAAAAATGCTGGAAAGCATGCGAACGCTGTAAATTAACCTACGCTGGGCCTGGACTCATACTGCGTTTCACTTTAACTTTGATACCTGAAACTGCATTGTTTTCAGTTTCACCTTTGAAAATTAAATTTTGTCTAGACGGACTATAAATAAAATATTTCAAAATAGAGTGAAGAATGACCTATGGTGTCTATTGTCTAGCTTCAGGTTTCGTAATTAAAAAGTAAAGTTACAATTTGACAGTGTCTCGTGACGTGACAGAATACAATGGAATACAGAAAATGCATTCATATCATATATCAAAAGAATGTCTGAATATATTGGTACTATTTTTGTACTGTAGCGGTAGCAGTGAAAAATATTATTCTGGTTTGCATAATATTCATAATATGCATTTGAATTTTTCTGACATCTTTGTTATTATATTACCGACACACACATATAATGTAGTGCGTTGAAAATCTCCCTGCAAAATCTCAATTCTCTTCAGGCGGTATAAGGTAAAGTAAAGCTTGTAAAAATTTGCATTTCTTTCCTTCTTCGTTTCGTTACTTATCCATTTTCCTCGCCTCTGTTAGCAGAGTGAAAAAAATATTCCTGAAGTGGAAACGAAAAAGTGTGAGTACATATTTGATAGACGCTACGTTGCTGCTGTATACAGAAATGAAGCTTCATTTTATTTTCAGCCTCTTTTACTTTCACTCTTTTCTCTTACACTCATTCAAACTCAACTCGCTCACTGAGCACAGCTAGCTATATATTCATGGAATATCTTACTACAAAGTAAGTGAGTGAGTGAACATCCCTTATGCAATGTAGTTTGTGTTGTGCGCCTTTTTCCATTTTCGAATCTTATTATTATCTTATCATCAGACGTGATTAGTATTAAAAAGCTCTTTGAAACCTGAAGTCGACTTAAAGCGTGTTTGAGTTGAGCAGAAGCATCTGAATCCATTTACAGTCCGGCATAGGCTTTTAGTTAAATAATGGGAGCAAAGCAACGCAACGGTACATCATTACATACGTTACATTAAACTGCGTTTTCAGCGTCTCTCCCTCTGTCTCTATTTTCACCCAGTCTATTTTTATATTCGCTCATGGCATTCTTCTAAATCTAAGACC
Source organism: Cyphoderus albinus (assembly GCA_021029165.1). Taxonomy (NCBI): domain Eukaryota; kingdom Metazoa; phylum Arthropoda; class Collembola; order Entomobryomorpha; family Paronellidae; genus Cyphoderus; species Cyphoderus albinus. Next base: position 8,450 of record VYYJ01005834.1, read on the forward strand.
TTTTTACTGCTTTTTTCGCATTACTACGCTTTTTTCCATTTTAAAAATGAGGATGCGATGCTTTCTTTATCCTATTTGTTATCTTTATTTTATTTTCTCACATGTGAACCATTTCGTTTCATTGTGTATCGTAAGCACAGCTTACGTAACGTAAGGATGTTGCATAACGCGCTACTTATTTTTTTTACGCAGAGCTAAGGTGTGGGTGAAAGCATGTATGTTAATGATCATGAAGGCCTCGCCTCACCTCCATAAACTCTGGCCAAATACATCTGCCAAAAAATTCACACGTCGTATTTTATTATTGTAACGAATGTCTATTTAACATGAAATGTACCTTGGTATGCGCGCATTGTTTTTTCTTTTCGTTTTTTACCTCACATTTATAATTGAATGATGCGTTTCAATATAATATTTTTGGTTTTCTGAAATTAATTCCAATTTAAAATTTATTTAACATCTCATTTGCATTTCAAAATTATCTAACTGTTTTCAAGTAATGCCGCAGTCGATATTTTTCTAAGAGACGACGCTGTAGTAGCTCAAACATTAAAATGCGGTTGGGCCGAAGGAGTTGAAATCAAGGTGAGAAGTAAAACAAACATAAAGGTAACAAACTGACTATAATCAGCATAAATTACACATGCAGTGAAAACATTTTCTACTACTTTTTCGAAGTAAAAATCAACCCCGACAATGTGTATGAATAAGTATGAATATTACTTCCACTTGCATTTCTAAATTTTAAAAAATCTGTCACTATAATACCATTTTTGTATTCAAATACACTTTACACTGTATTATATACGGTACGATTCACCTCAATTTTTCAACCGAAAGATGACACCGACACCGATACTTAATTGCATTCCTTGATTGACAAATTATGTTAAATATCATGTTGCCTCCTGTAAGATGAATTAAAATGTGAATTCTCTCAAGCATTACATTGCCCTTTGTCCCATATTTCTCTTTTGCCATTTAATACCATTTTTTGCTATGCGTGTCGCAATTCCAATGCTATTCAATAGAGAATGGAACAGATATCAGGTAAAGTTAATCAAAGTGACAAACAAGAAAAAAGGCAGCAACAAGGACATTTAATGAAGGGAATTTCTTTGAAATGTGAGACAATGACAAATGCAATCAGAAGACTACGAAACACAACGAGCAAGTACCTAACATTCTTCTAATTTCTGAATAAGAAAACACTTTTAGTACGAAATAAATAGTTCCTAAGTATGTAAATACACACATACACATTTATATATTTCGCGTTATGTCTTAGTTTCTTTGATAAGAGTAGTAATGATATTGCATTACAAAGTTATTTATTTAGATGAGTCCTCCAAATTTCGTATTTTATTTTCATGCTATAAAATTATATAGAATTCTAGAAATTCGAGTTCTGAAGCCTTTTTTATAATTGCTAAAATTTACTGTTCTTTCATCACTCAATTACATTCAGTGTATGTACATATTATTTACAAAACTGCACAGTTTAATCTCACTATTATTATAATGTAAATTGTTAAGAAGTAAGTTCAAGCGAGGCAAGGCCGGAGACAACCAAAAATGAAAGCTAACTAAAAGTGAAGCCTTGCAAAAATTGAAATGAAATTATGTACCCTTCTTTATATTGGTCTCAAAGTAATTTTCAGTTTAAGAATTACAAAATCTCATTAGAAATATAGCGGTAATAATCATTTTTTTCACATTTCGACGTTACGTTTCGACAAAATTCTTTTTTCATCTAATATTTTTAGTCTGCTTTAGTTTTATGATTTGATTTGTTTGTTGGCCGGTTAGTTGAGTTTCCGTGTCCACAAAAGGACCTGTATTTTCTGTGACGATGTTACATACAGTGCCCCTCCATATTAATTGGTGATTTTGATAGAGTTTCATTGCGGTGAATATATCAAGATCAGGTAACACATAACGGTTATTTCTGAACAT
>VYYJ01005835.1:0-10405 GCA_021029165.1 Cyphoderus albinus
ATTCGGATAAATCGGGTAATTGAAACTCTCCAGTTTTGGACTGCGAAGGTACATATCCCAAATCATGGTAGCTTCCCGACGGTTTCTTGCATTGTCTCGCTTCACGGTGAGGTGGGTCAACTGTGGTAACCTCCACCCAACTGGGTTCAAGCCGGTAAAGGTTGGATCCACCACGTCAATCGTTAGATGAGTGACGTTCTGCATGGATCCATAGAACGCATAATCGCACGGCATTTGTGGAAATTTATAGCCGCGAACTCGGGCATGCGTGATTTTCGGTCCATGTTGCTGCATGAATTCAGCCAGTTGTCCATCATTGTAGTGTGTCAGGTTAAAAAAGAAACGGGTACCTGGAAACAGAAATGGTGCAGCTTCTGTGCATTCGTCCAGTGTGTATTTTCTTTCAGATGGTTTCGAATTTTCACGGGGACCATCGTGAATCTCGAATTCGGGTGGTGTCGTCAAACCTTTTAATGAAATGTAGTCCTCAGAATAGGTCTTGGTTTGTTTGCAGAGACGACGTAACCGCAGTAAATCATTTTGACTGAGGAGCGGAAAGATTTTTTCGGATGCTAAAAATCCAAAAATAATTTGTAAGTACATTGACATTAGCAAATACCGATCAACACATACATACATACATTACATAGCAGAAATAACATTTTGCAACAAAATATGTTTTTGTACTTACAGTTTCCGGCAGAATATCAAGAAATGTGGCCATTTTTATTTTGACCTGGCGACTCCAACAAATAAGGAGAACAATTCTGTCTTTTATGTTGAAGGTCGAAGCAAAATTACTTCTGAATGAAAATGACTTCGAAATCGATAAATTTTAATTTATATGTGGACAATTAAAATTCTCAACTAAATTGAAGGAGAATGAATGTCTAGGAGACCATAAGCAGAATATTTCTGTGAATGTGATGGAGCAGAAGAGTGGAATGAGACTGAGCATGATTGAGCTTTGACACAGCAATTTTAGTATGAGAAAGTCAGAGCTGTAAAAAGGCTCGAACAATGCTTTTCTAGGAAGAAAATCAGTCAACTCCATGGCATGATTCACCTTTATCATATCAGGTATGTAACAATGGAAAGCAAATGGAATTTTATCGTCTTTTTTTGTTTCTACATACATAACTACATATTCACATAAATAAAGTTTGTTTGTCCGGTTTGTAGAGAGAGAGAGGAAGATTGTACAATACAAAATAATATTGCTTATCAACTTTACATACAAATGTTGAATGTGTGTAAATGTAAAGAATATTTTTATACATGTACATAACATTGCTTGCATGCGTAGCTTAAAGTCGGTGTAGCCGTTATATATGCCGTTGAAATGAATTAAAAATTGCTGTTTTGTTCACTTTTTTATTTTAAAATGCATTAAAAATTCTAATTTTCACTGTGTAATCCTTTGAGGCATTATTTCGCAACGAAAATTATTTTTGCACCTCTACCAGTGCAATGGAATTTCTTTCATGAAACCTGAGTCTGACTTGTGAGGAAAATTTGAAGTGGCAGAATTTCTCATTGTCAGTGCAATAATAAAAATAAAAATGATCGTTTTCATGAATATGGAAGGTGTACCAGTAAATGCATTATTATAGTAAACAACAACAAGTTTAAACAAATGCTCTAATTTTAATCTAAATACATAAAAGAGTCGCAGTCGTATCAACATCATGAACATATAACACTGTCATTGTCAATTTGAGAATATTTTATGGAATTCCGTGTTGCAAATAATATTTAGTTATTTGATTTTGGATATTTTCTCAAGTAAAAAACTAAGGAATGTGAACAATAAATGTCAATGTCAAGCCAATATATGTAAAGCATAATTCAATTTGGAAAGTACTAAAATTTGGGGTGTCTTGAAATGAGGTGAGCAAAATCAATTAATTGTATTGTGAGGTTAGATAAACCCCAGGTGTACACGGTAAGTGCATCATCCGGACAATTTCTTTCTCTCTCTCTTACACATACACACAGATAAATTTTCGTGTCTGTTCTTATTAGAACAGTTATGCGAACATGCATGCTAAAATTTAATGAGTGGAGTAACACTGAAAGTAACTAAGCATACACAACGTAACATTTTCATTGTACAATTAAGTTTGGTACAGCATACGTAGTAAGGACGGTTGTTCAAAAGTCTGATTGGAATTGCTGCTAGTGGGCAATGTTAAGTATTAAGATTGCTTCATTGGCAATCCTTTAACTATGGGGATTAAAATTAAAGTATGTAGAAAAGTTTGCTGAAATGTAACAAACCGACAAAACTGGGAGAAACAAACGGTTTGATTCAAACTGTAGGGATAATGGATAAAGTATAGATATGAAACTCAACTAACACGGCTAGCTCAAAGTGCATGCCTTTCAACATCGGCAGAAACTAACTGTGAATGAGTTCCTTGTTATCTTAAGACTCATGAATTGTTCATCTGATGAGTTGACGATGAATGAGTAACTTTTTTCCGAGAAAGGAGTCAGTCGTGAAAAGCCTAAAAAGCCAAAGGGTCTGCTATTTTCTGCTATCTTCTGGACATAAGCCCATATAATCCCTGATCCTTTACCCTTCTATTTCGTGCACATTTTATAATTTTAGCTAAAAATCAAAAGGGTAGCAAAAGGGTGCCTTATTTTGCCCTGCCTGCGGAAGTTTACAAAGAGAACCTAAAAAATGAAACATTTGGATGGATGTGTGAAGTAATGAATGACATCATTCATTGTCATGACCCTTTTCTTCTGATGTATGCATTATTACAAAAACTGTCACCTCTGCATCATTTCATTTCATTCTACCAGCAGTGCCAGAAGCAGTAACTTCCTCAGGCAGTCTGTCCATTTAGTACTGATACGCTTTTACAATATTAATGTTATAGGAATATCGAAAATTATTATACAATCTACAGCAATAGGTTGTGTCATGCACAAAACACTAGACAAAGCATACACAGATACATGCATACTATCTATGGCATGGTGCAACTTTTTGCAAAAATAGTTGGTCACAGTCACAGCCCCGCTTCTGTGTTACAGTCAAACAGTCTAACGAAAGGTTTCTTCTATTACATGCTGCACATTCAATACCTAATTTATACTCATGTGTTAATCGGTGTGGTCAATGAATAATTATTTTGTACATTCATCACGTTTGAGAGCAGCATTCTAATCTTACTTTTGAAGTATTTCTGCCTTTAGTTGTATAATGTAAAGTAGCACAAAGACAATGTTACATTACATTATTCTCGCCTAGTTTCTTTTAATGCTACTCCTATCATTGATGGATTCCTGTGAACTTCTCACCTTCGCTTTGTAGATATGTTGATTGAAGTCTGCAATAAATAATAATTTAATAATAATAGATTCATAATCTTTTTCGGATTAAATTACTTTTTCAACGAGTGTATCTTTTAGAAAATATTATTTTATTACTTCCAACGTTTCGGCTAATCATAAGCCCTCATCAGCTAAGAAATTAAATTATTATATATTATATATTATATTAATTATATTATATATTAAATTAAATTAAACATTTGATAAAACAGTAGGTATTATGTTAATTAAATATAATTAATTATGGGATGATTCATAATCATTCATTAATTAGCATATGTCCACATAATCGCCATAATAACTGTCCTTGCAAAAAAGTCCTATTATTTTTGCACGGTTTGTGTGCATGCTGGAGATAGAGAGGGAGAAATGTGTGCCAATAATTGCCTGGATGATGTGAACAACAAAAACCGCCCGAATCTCATATCTGATTTACTTATCTAAACTAAAACTTAAACAAGAGACGTCAAAGTAATTACTGCATTGTAAATGCTAAGCTTTGTATTACTACTCGGATATGAACCGACTCGGCCACAATTTTATGGAACAGTGAAGAAAGGCAGTTCCAATTATTATGTACAATCAGCCCTCTGCTTGTTTTGCTCCAATTAACAATCCCAGAACGTGTAAATATTTATTGCTAATTTCAATTCTACCACGTGATCTATTTTGCTTTCCCAGAACCTGCTTTGCAAATTATTGTATTTTTTGTGCAGAAATTTTATTCCAAGCACATTCCGTTGCATTGCATTGCTAATGTTGTAATTTTTTCTGATTCTTGAATTTGTAAAATTAAAATGATTAGTCATATTACAATTATTATTTTTTACATTATACACATGCGGTCTTCTGAGCAGCGACAGCCACTGTTATTAGCTATGATAATTTTAACTGTTTTATGTATAATATCGGCATTAGGTACGACTAAATATTAAAAATGTAGCATTTAAATTTCATTGCATTGCACTTTCTCAAATACAATGACAATCAGCTATGCATGAAAATCATTTCTTTTCTTATACAATAATGAAGTATAATTAAGTGTAACATAAAGCAGGAGCTACTGGTTTGGCATTTAGGAATTAACAAGCATTAATATGGCTCAGGCTCTGCAAGAGGCGGATTAATTATCTATTTTAGGTTCTGAAATGCCAAGCCGACCCTTTCTCTGCACGTTCGCCATAAAATATCGTGAAATGCACGACTGTCTCTTTTGTGTAGCAGTGAACCAAAAGCGACAATCAAACAACTAAACAACCTTTTCTCTTTCATCATGAGCTTGCTAACATTCAGTCAGTATGCAGATGGCAATCATGAGAGAAATACGTAAGAGTAGAAGAGCTTCAAAATTGTGCAAGATAGCTTTGGAGGAGGATCCGAAGGAGAACAAACCGGATCCACAGATTGTTCCACCGAAGAAGAAAAGGCAATACCGAAAACGGAAAAAGGTGGTTGAGCGTAAGCTGAGAAAAAGTGATTTGTGATATTTTATATTTTTGTATTTTATTGTTCAGTCTTCATTATTGTATTGCATTGTAACTTCAGAACCACCGCCCCACTACGAGGACTCCTTTGATAAACAAACTATGGAAGTTATAAACAATGCTCTGTCCGAATGCAAGGGTAAGGTCGGTCTCAATCCCCATGATTGCTTGTTTACGGGCGAAATTGTTGCCACGAGGGTGATCATGAACATGGAAAAGGAGGTTTGTGTCCGTTGGTATCCTCGGTTTATGTAAGTTAACGTCCGCTCTGTTCTGGCAAAAAATCATGTCGATTTACAATTACATAGGTACCGTTATTTTAAGTCACTTGTTAATAATTATGTGGTATGCAAAAGTTTGCCAGACGAATGGATGCCGGAATCAAAGTTTACCAAAACCAAGCTCGTTCCAGCTCGGAAAATCCCACGAAACAAAGTTCGTCTCATGTTTCCCTCGCTGTTCCCACCGGAACGGGTGTCAAAGGCACCCCGAAAATGGAAGCCTCTTGAGGAACGCCCTGAACCTAACACAACAGCAGTAGCAACAGCATCGACATCGACTTCGGAAAAGCGAGGAAGGGGAAGAAGACCTAAAGGGAAACAAAACAAAAATGGGACAGAAAAGCAACCTTCCGAGACTGACGACTGGGCGCTCCAGCTCATCTATGAAGATTTGGGGTTAGATGCTACCTCCGAGAATAATTAACGCACATTAAAAATTAATATTTATTAAAAAACAAAATTCAAACTATAAATAAATGCAAACCGATATTTGCATATTTTTGTTGTAATAAAAGTATTTAAAATACATAAAAAATGTTCTAGTATGAAAAACACTTGATGCCGATGCGAGTCACATATATTCAGCACAATTTTCAGTAGCTCCAAATTAATTTCCACAGCATTGATTTCATGTCAAAATCTACATTTTCACCAGTCCTCTCAAATTAAACTTTCCAGAGTTGCTTTGCATTACCATAGCCCAGAGGGTGTAACTGAAAGTTTCAGTCGGTTCTTCATCATTAAGGGAATCATCTTGCATGTTCGGATTCTTTGACCTGAACTGAATGTCACCTTCAACTTGGAGAATGGCGACTAATTTTTATAATGTAATGTAAATGAGTTAATGTATTCTAATGAAACGTCTGAACATTGTCTCAATCGATTCTCCTTTCGCTACTCGTAAATACATATACCAATGCATAACATGATGTAACGAACCGTCATTGCAAAACAAGCGTGGTACATCACACCGCACCTCTGTGCAAAATCCCCCATGTACTTAAATTACTTACACCAACCCAAATACTGATGTGCATATCTATATAACTTTCTTTTTAATTAACGTAGTTATCAATGCTAATTAATTAAACTACATCATTCGGACAATTTCTCTCTCTCTCTCTCTCTCTCTCTCTTACGCATAGACACACACAGCTAAATTATCGGGGTCTGTGCTTATTAGAACATGCATGCTAAAATATAATGGGTAAGACTGAACATTATAGAGGTACAATATAGCGAGGACGGGTTCAAAAGTCTGATTGAAATTGCTGCTAGTGGACAATGTTTAAGTAGAAATATTGCTTCATTGGCAATGCCTTTAACTATGAGGGTTAAAATTAAAGTATGTATAAAAGTTTGCTGAAATGTAACAAACCGACAAAACTGGGAGAAATAAACGGTTTGATTCAAACTGCAGGGATAATGGATAAAGTATAGATATGAAACTCAACTAACACGGCTAGCTCAAAGTGCATGCCTTTCAACATCGACAGAAACTAACTGTGAATGAGTTCCTTGTTATCTTAAGACTCATGAATGGTTCATCTGATGAGTTGACGATGAATGAGTAACTTTTTTCCGAGAAAGGAGTCAGTCGTGAAAAGCCTAAAAGCCAAAAGGTCTGCTATTTTCTGCTATCTTCTGGACATAAGCCCAGATAATCCCTGATCCTTTACCCTTCCATTTCGTGCACATTTCATAATTTTAGCTAAAAATCAAAAGGGTAGCAAAAGGGTGCCTTATTTTGCCCTGCCTGCGGAAGTTTACAAAGAGAACCTAAAAAATGAAAATTTGGATGGATGTGTGAAGTAATGAATGACATCATTCATTGTCATGACTCTCTTTTCTGCTGATATATGCATATAAAAATACTGTCACCTCTGCATAATTTCATTTCATTCTACTAGCAGTGCCAGAAGCAGTAACATCCTCAGACAGTTACCGGCATACTTCAAATAATTAGACAGAATGGACAACAGCGACTTTAGCAGTAATCAGAGTAGTTCGGGCGAAGAAATTGAACAGTCATTTAGGTGCAAGTTATGTCCAAATTTGAAGTTCACAAGGGGCGAGATAGATGAACACCGCAACCATCATATAAAAGCTGGAGAGTGGCCACCGAAAAGGTAAAGTTGATAAATAAACCTTGACAAAGTTAAAGATTGAAAAATAATTTTATTCTTTGGTTGAATGACATTTATTTAATAGAAAAAGGACTTCATCCCAAGCTCCCAGCTCTCTGATACGGCCACTTCCGCCGACTGGAGACAATAATCAAGGGAATACAACTCCACCAAGAAATATGCGTCGGCGAACAAAAACACCGAAACCGAATGAAACCGGAAAGGACAAAGTTTCAGAAAAGAATAAAAAGGGAAAAGGCCGTGAAGTTCGTAGGGAGCGAGAAAAAATCAAATCTACTAAACAGTTCAACAAAGATATAGTGTAAATGTCAAAGAAAAAAAAACAGTTACATTTATAATGCATAAAAAATATTTAGCACCATCAAATAACATACTTATAATTATGACAATATTGGATCGCGTCATTTTGATTTTTCTATATTTATAGACCCAGAAAATATAATACAGGATAACGAAACCATCCGCTGCCCTCTCATAAGGCTCATCATCATCATTAAAGTGTAGCATCAATTTATATTTTCATTTTAAAACTTTATTGCATGTGAATGCATAATTACATCTGCAGCGTTTAATATTTACAATCGATAAATCTCCGCTGTTACCATAAATGACATTTTGTGTTATGTAAGTATGTAACTATTACACTAAACTTGCATTTCATTAATATTTTTTAAATAAAGACTTATTTTTGTGTTCAAAATTCAATTCACAATAATTTGACAATAAACTTAGTTTCATTCTCTGACAAAAATAATTTTAACTGCTGCTGTTATTGAAAAGTAGGTAAGCCATGAAAGAAAAAAATAAAATTGGAAGATCTTAGCAAATCTTAGCAAAGGGCTTGAATAATACCAACGACATGATCGGCTGTTCAATTAAACAGTTTAAATTCATCGTATGTAACTGAACAAGGAAAAATCATTAAGATATTTTTTTTGTAGATATTACATACGTTTGGTTTTTTTCTTGTCGGTTCTCTCCATTAATAGCGTACACGTGGCACGTGACTGAAACACATTCGGTATCATTTCCGCCACACCAGATTTCACGTTTCATCTGATTAACGGTTCAGGCGCGATTTGACGAGGTTGTTAAAATGGCTTGTAAAACACTCTGTATGCATGAAAGCCACATTTGCATATGTAATTCTGCTTCATGAAGAAATTGTAAGTGAACTTTGACAATGGCAAGTAGTAACGTTTTCCGAGACAAAAGAAAGTATATCTTATTCATAGATATCGACTATAGAGAGATATAGAATCGAATTTGCATTTTGTTGACCACTCGATTAATTGACTTGAACCGAAACGTTTCATTCCTTTGCTCATTCAGTAGCCTTTTGAGAGTATAAAAGTCCGTATTTCTTGTCATTCTCCATCCACTTGCTGAGTTGTCTTTCTCCTAACACCAACGTCCATATTTTTTTTTCGTCAGGGTCCGGAAAACATTCATTGATTTTATCAACATTTTCATTTCTTTCATTTTCTGAAAGTTTCTAAGATTTCTGAACGTGGTTTGGTGGCTGCCAGCGCTTTTGAAAGGTAACAAAAACTTAAATTGTTTTCGTGGTAGTTGATTTTAAACAAAAAGTTTCTTCATTTAAAGAACTTCATTATAAAAACCAAGTTTATGTATTATTTATTGATTTATATTTTCCAGTTAGACATGGCACTGTTTTTTTCGTGGCGTAAGAGTCAGGACCAGAGACTTGATTTGGATTCTGATAAATCTCCAGGACCGTTAAGTTCCGTCTCTTCAACCGTTTCAATCCCAGTGCAACAGCAGAAGGAGAATCAATGTCCTTACAATCCGAACCACATCATCTCGTAAGTGTGCAATTAACTAATCATTTTCACTAGTTGTGGCACTACTCTTGTGCTATGAATAAATGTGTAGTGTAGATATGAATATGCCATTAACCCATTAATCGATCAATTTTTGATGTGTTTATGAATTTCACTTAATATAGGCAAGAGGAGGTTTCCAAAATGACTGTAAGTGAAGACAAGCGTAGGCGACGCATCAGAGGGTATCTTTCAGTTCGAAACCCATTTTTCACCCAGAGGAAGCTTGACCCTTACATGCCCCCAAAGGATCTGTATCAGATTGTGAGCGACCGAGATGAGAGGAGATTGAAGCAGCGTTTTCCAGAGATGTTTGGAAATCGTACTTTTGGAAACTATAAGGTATCAAACCCTAATAAAAGCCAATCCTCTTCTGTTAAACCAACAAAATTAAACTGCTCTAATAATTCGTCATCTCAATTTAACAGCTAATGTTCAAGGCCTGGCTATGGATCGACGAAGTTGAAAATGATCTGCGGCTCCGTCAACATGACCTGAGAAATGTCTCCTTGGCGAAACTCGGAAGTGGAACGGAAACTCAGTACACATTCCAAGTACCGGGCATTCAGGATTTTCAGCCTCCTCTTAGCGTACACAATACCTTTGATGCTTTCGATGCGAAAACTCCTTCTGGTAAGTTGACGAGTTTCAATAATAACAATCTTAAAATAACTATTTTATTTATTCTTGTTAATATCAGTAACACCAATTCTGGAATGAATTTTGCAGATGCCATGTACCAGGGAACCATTACACAGATTGATGGCACTCAAGTAACCTGTTTAATTGGCGAGGCTTTCAACCAGCATTTCAGTGGACTGCCTGTAACGATTCAGTTCAACCTGCAAAGAACCAACTATCAGAGATGTCATTTCGCTCTGACAACCGCTGTCAATCATCTTGGGAAAGACATTTTATTTCCAGCCGAGACCGTAAGTCCCAAAGTGCCCCGGATTCATATCGTCGACGATGAAGAAAGGGACAATGCTGAAGAGAAAGTAAAAGCAAAACCGAAGAATCCTTCCACCTACGCAACCACCACCTCCTCAATTTTCCGGAGTTCGAAATCAAGTGTGGCATACAAGAGCGTCCTTGCAAACAGATCGTTATGTCCTCCAGCCATCTCAGACGTCACACTTGGACGGCGCACTCAAAGTGCAAGGGAGTTCTTTGTGAGTAAAACAGCCAGTACACCGTCATGCTCGGAGGCTAAGCTTCGGTGGTTCAACAAGTCGCTGGACGAAAGGCAAAAAGAAGCTGTGCGACGTATTCTGCGTGGTGAAGCGAGACCCCTGCCATTT
>VYYJ01005836.1:0-10398 GCA_021029165.1 Cyphoderus albinus
GAAAAAAGTGTAACCGTTAACGGTAATTAACGGTCAAAATTATTTTTTTGCAATTGAAGCGTAAAATTAGTGAAAACCTAGGTTATTGAGGACGCTGATTCCAAATATGAAGTTAATTTTTGAAACAAGTGTAACGGTTAACGGTAATTAACGGTCAAAATATTTTTTTTGAATTGAAGTTCAAATTTAGTCAAAACCTAGGTTATTGAGGACGCTGATTTCGAATATAAAGTTAGTTTTGAAAAACAACGGCCAATATTTTTTAAAACAGGTATACATTAATAATGCCCATTGTTTAAATTTTGGGGGATAATTGGATCTAAGTTACTAAGAATATGAAGGAGGCCAAAGGTCAAACGTCAACGCATTCACAAATTGACATTTGTCCTGAGTTTTAAATAATCGAAATAGCCATTGTTTCAATTTTAGAGTATTTGAATTAACTTAGTTAATGCAGGATATGTACGGATCGGCCGGTAAAACTTACAACTTTAGTTTTTTGATAATCTCACGATCCACACGAGCACGGTGGCGTTCTTAGTTAGCATTATTATGCACTTCAGTTTACTCGCAATGGGATGACCATAGTTATTTACTTTAATAAAAATGATGGCCTTATCGCAAGGGATTGTAACCTTTATGATAACAACAGCGCACAAACTATGTACAACTCAACCATGACACGTTAAAACAAACTGGTGTGGAATGGTTAAACAAAACTTTTTATCAACTCTACTCAGCTTATTGTGACCATTATAAATAATTATTAAATTTATTTTTGGTGGAGGTTTTCCATATTTCGTTCGTATCGTTTAAAAAAGTGAAGCGAATTTTGACCATTCTAGGCATGTTCAGCCTACGCACCTCAAAACTGTAGCAAACTTCAATTGCTGGTTTTATTGTGAGTTTGTCGTTAATCGTACTCAAGATATCCTTCTCCAGTTTTATTCGGGGTCTCGTCTTTTGCCTCATAAGTTCCACTTATGATGATATTGTTTTCATTTACTTTTCGGTAGAGTGATATACCAGGGTGATAGCGGAGTGGTCAACGCATTTGTTAGTGCGTTGAGCGGTCCCGACTTCAATCCCTGTTGAATCCTATATTGCTCGGTGTGAGCTTGGTGTTGATCTCTGTGTTACGATAGAGCAAAGACTACCAAGACAGTACGGTATCTGTACCTTGAGACCGCCGCTGGCGAGGACGTTAAATTTGTCTCAAAGTCCTCTTAGAGTTACGTCTTCTCTAAAGAGATGCAACAAGATCAAAAGCTCACGCAGTGATATCTTGCTCTGTGCCAAATAAATAAATAAATTGGGTTTCTACCAGCACATCATTAAATTCATTTAGCATAGTAGCAATCGACTGATGTAGGTATGAAATTTCTTCGTTGTGGCTTTTCACTGTTTTTACAGCTTTGTTTATTTGAGAGAACAACCGTGGTAAGAGTGGGAGGGTTTTGCACAACTCCTCAGTATTCATACTGGAGGTGTCCATTTGCTCTACTGCTTGTCTGCGCCCCCTTTCCCAATTTTCGAATTTTATGTTGATAAGTATTTATTTTCTTCGATGCCTTCCATGCTGGTACAGTCCAAAACAGAGCGTGCTCTTTTTCTATTTTGCTTTTCTGGTGTTCTCTCCAATCGCATCATTGTACGCACTCTCTTTATGTGTGTCTATCCTAACTGCACTGCTAATGTGTGCTCAGACTTGACTCAGTGTTTGATGGGCTTTTTAAAAACTTTGCTTCAACTGCTTACAATGTAAATTTGATAACTGGTGTCCAAGTTTATCAAGATTACATAGGTTTTGACTAAATTTGAACTTTAATTTAAAAAAAATAATTTTGACCGTTAATTACCGTTAACCGTTACACTTTTTTCAAAAATTAACTTCATATTCGGAATCAGCGTCCTCGATAACCTAGGTTTTCACTAATTTTACGCTTCGATTGCAAAAAAAATAATTTTGACCGTTAATTACCGTTAACGGTTACACTTTTTCAAAAAATAACTTCATATTCGAAATCAGCGTCCTCGATTACATAGGTTTTCACTAATTTTACGCTTCAATTGCAAAAAAATAATTTTGACCGTTAATTACCGTTAACGGTTACACTTTTTTCAAAAAATAACTTCATATTCGGAATCAGCGTCTTCGATTACATGGGTTGACACTAAGTTCGTGCGTTTATTTTAAAATTTCATTTTTGACACTTCTAGGTACAGACTAAGAGCCATAGGCTGTAAATAATAACATTGTGCTACTAGCAGTGACAGTATTTTGACCACACAAATACATTTCGTCAATGTTAAGCAATATCATAAATATTGTCCAACCATAAAATCAACTGCTCGCGACTATTATAAATATTAATAATTCACAGGACTGCGCACATCACTCAGCTAATAGAAATGTTTACAAGTTTAGCCCATTCTATCAACTTGAATAACCATTTATTACACTCTTTAAATAACGAAAGTTATTTTCTGTGTCATTACAACTGTAATTGAATAGGTAGGCAAGTAAGTACTTAATAGGATATAGGTAAGTGATGTTATCTTAATTAAATCTATCCATCATGTGTCATGTGTCAAGTCCAAGGTTAACGAATCATTCTGAGCTGGGCTGAGTCAGGGGAAAGGAAATAATTTTATAAAACTTATACATAGTTAAAAATATAATGCAACGTTTGGACAAAATGTGGCTTGGAACTGCGTCAGCTTAGTGAAAAAATTTAACATAAACATCGTTTAGAAGTATCCTCTTCTATTATTACCTACTACTTAAGAAATGTTGCCAATTGCCCTTTCCTTTCTAGATTTTGACTACTATTAACTTTCATTGAAAGAAACACATCAACTCAACAACGACTGAAGTAAGTACAAATTTTGCGTCTTGTGTGTATAATAATGAGGTTTTCTTTTGGTCAAATTAAACATGTTAAATGTCAACAAAATGCTCGAGACTATTCGTACCTTTCACTATTTACTCTTTCTTAATAATGTAGGTTTATAGACAAAATTGACAAACTGATTTATAATACAAAAGAAATTTACGCCAATGAATTTTAATTAACTCAAAAAAGAATGTTAAGATACATACATACACAATTATAGCCGTCATTTTAAAAACACCACTGATCTGAAAAAGCGAAATCGGCTTCACTTTGAAGTTGCTGCTTTTCTCCACGACAAATGCGGTCTTTAAACTTAACGCTTTATTCAAACACCTTTCCGAGTTTCTTTTACCTTTCCCAATGCGGTTCTTATTTTCTCTCATTTTCTTTGCCATGTTCACAATTAAGTTACAGATTGACCATACATCTCGATGTCTACGAAATGTCAAGAGAAAACCAGCATGTTCTAAACTTGCCAAAGATTTCATGAAGTTCTCATGCAAAAAATTTCTGGAGATCCACCACATATTAATGCGCTCGAAACCTGTTATGAAAAAAGGTTTAGATGAGATCAGCTTAGGAATGAAATTTTTCACAAGTGCTGCAAACTCCTCGGGTTCGCGATGTAGCCACCCAAACTTTTGCGTGGTCATGTTCCATATATTGTATATTCCTTCACTGTTAGGAACCATGTTATCCTTTATGATTTCAGATGCAATTTCGAAAGTAGTCCCATCAAAATTGTGGACATCAGTAGCATTCAACAGGACGTATTCCAAGGGGAAATCCTTTCCGGGAATGCCTGACATCTCCACATTCATGAAGAACGACTCCAACATTGGCAACACAACTACTTCGTCCTCAACTTCGTCGTACACCTTTTCATTTGTGAACATCTCAAATTTGGCGTCTGCCACGACTGATTTCAATGATTGTGGCCACTTCATTTCTGTACCATTAGTCATAATTCCAAAAATCGTTCCTTTGTATCCACTGGAAATTATAAACATCATTAAAATCCAAAAGTACCAGGGGAAAGTTTTTCCAAGAATCTTTCTTCGGTGTATCGGCTGCTCCAGAGCGACTGAAATCATTGAAATTAGTAATTTACTTCCTAACTTGCATCTTTTCGTCCAAAGTTGTTGAAGTGAGAGGACTGACACAAAGACAAGCAGGAGCAGAACCCAGGTGATCCAATCGTATGGTTTGAACAAGACAAACACCGTCATTCGAGGTTTCCTCTGGAAGCCAACAAATTGGAATGGGACATGTACATTGTTATAAGGAATCCATTCAATGTCTCGAGTCGACAACATTTCCTCGTAATTTTCCTCACTAATCATTGCGCTATAAAATGCTTCGAAATAAACCCCACCTGAGCGATCGAAGGTCTTCAGGGTTATATTGAACTTTTCTTCAAGGGCTAGGAACACACAGGCGGAACTCCATCGCTGGTAATAAAAAGGCTTAAAATTTGGATAGGAAATTTCGCATTCTTTGGAAACGACTTTATAACCACTTTGCATGTAATATGTGGAAGTCCCCCGAGAAAAGTCCGTAATATTTGTTGATAACTGCGCCAGATTTTCCAGCGATGTCATTTTGGAAATATTAAGCACGTGAAACGTTGTTTCACAAGGAATACACACTAATTCAAAAAAATTCTTGGAGAGATCAATCGACAATAGAATTCCCCTGGAATAAGTGTGCTGCAAAGAATCTCTGTAAAATGAAATTCGATTTTTTGTTTTATTTTCGGAGTATTGATGAAAGTCTCCTAGAAAGATTGAATGATGTGGCCAGTTCCCGACACAACTCAAACTGTACATTACCTCGCGAATGACTTTGTATGAGGTTCCATTGACAGATAGCCCAACCTCCAAGTAGACATTTACCGAACATAACGGTTGCCGAGAAATCTTGGGGAACATTTTAAGTTTGCACAATGGATGCGGCGAGTTGACGTTACCAACCTTAATTGAATGATTGTGATTAACTTTATGCATAGAATATACATTAAACTTATGTATATGTGATGTAAGAAGATCACTAATGAGTATGGGATTATTTTCTACAGTGTCAATTTCAGTGAAAATAAATTTTAAATGACAATCAAATAACAGGTTGAATACGTGATGCACATTAGAAAGTGATTGGGCTTTGCATAGAATAAATATTGTCAAATGTGGAAATATTAATACTAGAATTAGAAATGAAATATTATTTAAATTGGCCATGTTTTTTAAAAATACAGTAGTAATCAAAATTTACTTGGCCATTGCTAAAAGATTAATGTAAAAGTGGCTAGGACTACTTGATGCTTGATTCATTCTATATTTCGATATTAGTAATGGTAATCACTCAATAAAAGGCCATTCAAAAAATCCATTAGTGTAGGCGTCGTTGAATTGGTATTAAAAGAAGTCTTAAAATAGTGTCATAAAAAGTTTATTACACAAGTAAAATATTTCAGTCGATTTTAGCTTAATAACAATATGTAGCAAATTTTTATCAAGTCACGGGTCTGAATACAGCGAAAACGTTTTTGTCAATAGGGAAGTGAACAGTACGGTGTAACAAAATAAATGTAACACTACAATCCTATACATATCTGAAAAATTTCATTCATTTCATGATTTATTCATTTATTACTTTAACCAAATATTTATTGTCGGCTTCCTGATCGTTAACAATTGCTGAGTGATCACTGGAACAAGCTTGATCAAAACACATCAAGCAGAATGGTCACTGGAACAAATTAAATTAAAAACGCCCACCTGTTTATATGCATGGAAAAGTTAGATTTTAGTTTGACCGCATGTGCTGATTTCAAGGTTCGGTAACCCCCTTGCGTTTCAAGGGGATAATTTATTGCATAAGATATGCTCCTCTGATCGAAAAATTTTAACTGAGAAAAAGCCAATTCTATTTACTACACTGCGATATAACGTACATAAAGTGTC
Organism: Cyphoderus albinus; assembly: GCA_021029165.1. Taxonomy (NCBI): domain Eukaryota; kingdom Metazoa; phylum Arthropoda; class Collembola; order Entomobryomorpha; family Paronellidae; genus Cyphoderus; species Cyphoderus albinus. The sequence goes on from VYYJ01005836.1 coordinate 5,861, forward strand.
CTACACAGCCTAACGAAATAACTGACTATTCGACCTTCCTTTTGCACCCACTCGTTCCACACCTGTCTAATTCTGTCGACTATTAAGTGAAGCGCTCTTGTGCATTTCTAATGAGTGATTGTCTGGAAATTGATGTCATGCAATCATGTCTTTTATCCTGTAAGTCACTCTGGTTAATGAAAGTTACTTACGTCAAGACCACATGCCACTCAGTCTTCAAATGACTAAAAGATTCTCAGCATTTTGGGTCCAACCTGACGCTACAAACTTTGCTTTCAGAAAATTTGCCATGACTGGAACCTTCCTCAAAAGTCATGTCATTGCCATTTTTTATTTGTTTCCTTTGTCACTTACAACGGATATTATCCAAACCTCATTTGGAATATTTAAAGATTGTCATTTTAAACTAGTCTTTTTAACAAAATTCAACCAAACTTCGGGTTTTAAAGGAGAAGCCCTAAGGTTTCAACAAAGTGAAGAATTTACCTCAAAACTCCTTTCTGTAACTTCACAAAGAGAATTTCTGACTGTTTCCACACAGGGAATTTCCCAATTACACAAACAGTCAAGTGACACGATTAATTTTCATAGAACGTCACGCTTCTCAGCATGTTTTGCCCATGGCTATCTGGAAAGCACATTAACCTTATTTGGCAACAACTTCACGCTTTTGGAGACGACACTGTCAAATTCAAGACAGTCAGGCGAAAGACCACATCATTTCTTATTCTTTGGTGACTTCGAAAAATATCCACCAGAGCAAAAAAGAACGAGGCTACAATTTTATAGAAAATCATTATCCTTTACATTTATAAGAGGAATTATCTTTTCAATTTTAATTTCAGAAAGTGGCAGTGTAGAAAATGAGGCTGGTGAGATTATCAGTAAAATGATCAACTTTGTATGCTTTTCCTGCGAGAATATGTTTCAGCCGGTAAATGTTTCAGACTTAGAATGGAATAATTGTTACCGCATTCAGAGGCAATTGAAATTAATTTATAACACTGACCTTCACCATCAAAGTCTCCCCTTGAGTATGACTGAAGAGAGGAGAAACGACATTTACCAATCTTGCGACATTGCAAATCCATTTTTTCGACCTGTCTACAGCCAGAAACGAGCCTCGGTTTGTGCATTCTGGATTCTCAAGGAAAATTACAATTTTACCTTTGTCAGTGAACATTTCGACTCCGAGTCTAAATTTAATGCTTCCTTTACGAGTTTTGTGTCTGACACAAACCTTAAGATTAGAGACCAAGCTTACAATGACTGGATTCCGTATGATGTCCGTTATCGGGCATTTCAATTCGTAACTTTCCAACCGAAACAACCAGAAAGCAGTATCACAGCATCTTTTTTATTGCACCCTTATCACTGGAAGACGTGGATGATTTTGGTGTTTTTAATCCTCGGCCTTTCAATGGTTACCCAAATGGACGCACTGTTTGGACTTAACCCCAACCATTATCAGAATTTGGTGAAAGCCGTGCTTTATAATTTCTTTTCATTTATGAAGAGTTTACTGGATCAACCAATCGACTTTAAAATGGATTCGAGGAAAAGGATTGAAAAAGTGAAAGCACGATATTTTGGATCTGCCTTGTTTTCATGTCGCTTTCTTTGGATTTGCATGATAGGATTTTTTGTGAATGGATACAAAGGGGTGATGTTCTTTTTCTTCACCACAAAATCTGAAGTGTCATGGCCAGAGTCTTTGAAAGATTTAGTGGAAGACTCATCATATATGTTATTTACTAATGAAGAAGTCTCAATCAAGCTGGGCAGTAAACAATGGAAAGCGTCAGTTCTGCAGCGCTCTCTTCTGGAGCCGATAATTAATGGCACACTCGGACAACATTATCCAGAGGAATACTTCATTTTGAATAAATCGTTCGTCTTCATTCCATATCCGGATACAGTAGATTTAATGATGGATATTATTAACAAAAGCAGAATCATTTTGGGGGAAAGTCAGAGAAAATACCAAATCGGCAGCTCCATTGGCCTCCAATTTGCATTTATACATACCGAACCTCATGATTTCTTGTTACTCAGCAGATTTTATTTGCCTGAGTTGATCGCAGCAAAGCCGGTGGTTATCCAGGGTTATCAACGGGTAATCCCTTGGTGGATATCTACAAATTACCTTTATGATTCTTTTTCCAATTCGATTGCAAATCTGGAACAGTCTGGATTATTTCTGGCGTTCACAAAGCATAGAGAAAGGTGGACAACTTGCGTACAGCTAGCAGAGTTAAATGCGGTACTTAACAGAAGTGACATTAATTTTGACCAGTCAACTTACGCATCAAGAGGTTTCCGATGTTTGAATCAAGTTATGACTCAGAACTTTGTGGACATCTACCAGGGACTCTCAGACGTCAGCGCTGTAAAACTGAAACAGTTTCAAGGGATTTTTGAAATTACTTTTATTGGCTTTGGTGTGGCACTAAGTGCATTTTTTACTGAAATAATTAGGGCATTAATAATTATAAACAGGTTCAGATTGGAAGCTTAATTATATTATTTTTATTAAAATAAGGATTTCGGTGATTATAAATTCCTTAATCAAATAATTATAACAATTAATTTACATTAGTAAATATGTGCATACAAAATTGTGTTAACGATAATTCAACAAATATTGGAGATTTAACCTTTCAGCTTTCTTAGAATTAAGGTTGATGTTGACGGTTAATTCTTTATAATAAAATTGCAAATCTTTCTTCTTGTTTTTGTTTATTCGCCTTTTCAGCTTTTCTACACAGATTTCAATGATAAAACTGATTATTGCTGCAAGTACTGTATAAAGAATAACTTTGAATGTACCATCAAGTTGCTTTGTGGAGAGCGCATGTTGGCCGCTCGAGGACTCCCTAAGATTAAACCCTATCGCAGCCCCGGCCTGTGCCTTGTTCAGGCACCGGCTTGCACCCGAAGTTGAATTTTCTGAAGTCTTCTTTGTAAATCTGAATTCCTTCTCAAGCTTTCGCTGAACATCGGCTAGATAATTACACGTGGCCCAGCGCTCTCGGTGCTTTCTGAAGGCAATGAAGAAACCTGTCTGATCAGCTCGAAACAAAGTCGAAACAAAAGCACGGGTCAGAAAATTTCTGTATACGAACCAAGGGATTACCAGCTCAAAGCCAGGAATTATTGTTGTGCTCGACGCTTGCAATTCATTCATAAAATAAGTCACAAGGGAGACAAATTCTTGCGGTTCTCTGCCCAAATATGCAAATTTTTCTCCTGTCACATTTCCAACCCGATAAATTCCTTCGTTGTCCAGTTTTCTGCTTTTCCAGACAATATCACTGACTACATCGGCAGTATCATTTGTCAAAGTTTGAATTGATGTTGTATTCAAAATATGGTATTCCATCGGGTAATCAATTCCAGGTGTCCCATTTAGAATTCCTTCGCCCTCCGAAAAGAAATTTTCTAAGAAGGGGACGGTAATTAGAACTCCATCTCGCCATTTGTAAATTCTCTCGTTACTAACTAAAGCATAAGACGAATCCTTGACAAGACGTGCTAAAGATGAAGGCCATTGGGCGTCAACATTCTTGGTCATGAATGAAAATATCATGCCTTTGTATCCATTAGAAAACACGACCATGATCATTGTCCACATCAACCAATTCGATGAGAGAACTTTACTCGCTGAATAAACACGAGTCGACATGGGCTGCTCCAAACAAACGGACACAAGTGATAACAGAAAATCTCCTGCTTCTTGAAAGCTAAATCTTTGCAACCTGTTTCCGATGAAGTATCTCAGCAGCACCAAAGTTGTCATTGCATTAATGAAGAGAAGCCATGAGAGCCAGGTGTACGGCTTAATTAGAATGTTGGCAGAAATCTGAGGTTTTTCTTGGAATCCGACAAAGTTGTAGTTTAAATACCTTACGTCAGTTGGGAACCATTCTTGCTCTTTATAGACAACAGACAATCCTTGTGTTCCATGGACCGATAAAAGATGAAGGCGATGCACTAAAGTAGGAGGCTTTTGTAGTGTTATCAAAGTTTTCATATGTGTAATATGTTAAATTGAACCTTTCACGGATTAGGTGAAAGAAACAAACGGAATATCTCCTTTGGAAATATTTGGGTTGAAAAGTCGGGTTGGAAATATCACAGGCTTGTTCAATGTCGTTGACAATTGTTTCCATCGTTTGGATATAGACTCCGCGATTACCCGACGGGTCTTTGTTCCACAAGAACCGTGTTTCTAGCTGTTCCAAAGTTAACGATTCAGTAGAGAGTTTTGAAATGTTAATTTTTTGAATGATGTTCCAACAAAACATGCAAACTGAGTAAATGGTAAAGTCGCGGAAATTGAAGTTATGATCAATCGATAGGATCACCCCTCTAGCAAATGATTCCGCTAATTTAGCTTCATAAAATTTATTTCTTCCAAGGGTCTGATTGTCAGTGTAGCCGTGAAAGTTTCCAAAAAAGAGAAAGTGATCAGGCCACTCACCATTTCGTCTCAATCCTGTCATTATAACTTCCAGCTCTGTATAGTTTTCTCCTTG
>VYYJ01005837.1:0-10398 GCA_021029165.1 Cyphoderus albinus
TAATGTGTCGGTGGTTAGAGTGTCCGACAGTCTATTTATCACATAGATTAAATCATAGTGTGGGTGTAGTATGGCCGTTATTGCTGCACTGACCATTGGCCAAGTGACCATCCTTACCTATAGAAAGTGAACATCACAATTTAATAAAAATAGCAATTGCCTTGACTTGACAGTTAGTTAATTGAATCTACTGAATTTTTAGCCAATTTTTCTGTTATGTCAAAAGATAAAAATGACGTTTGTAATTTTATTTCATGTAGTTTTTGTACAATTAAACTATTTCATTTTTAAAATGTCTGTACAAAAAATTTAAAACTTAGGAATGTATACCTACTTAAATGTACGGCCCCTTATCGCCACTCATCATACTTCCAATACTATGATGTAATCATGCCCATATAAAGTTAGAAAAGCAATTTCAAGCCAATTACTGGCGCAAGCGACACAAGATGCAATTTCCCTTTCTACAAATGGCTCAATATTAGTTTTCATGTTTTATCTAAGTTATGTATATTTATTACTACACACTCTCTCTTCCCAATTTAATATACAATATTATGCGTAAACTTTGAGCAGTTATGCAAAACAGCATCTTCAATCAAATAAAGTTATCTCTAATAATGAGCTTATGCAGAGTTTTTACAAATACTGCATTATCACACATTTCATTTTATTTATGAGTTTGCCTTCATTGTAAAGTTGAAGTGTGCACTCGAGAAAATTTGCAAATTTTTGAGTCGATGTGTCCAACTGAGATTTTCAATTTTGTTTACGCATTATTTTTGCAAGGCTTATACTAAAGTAAACTATAATATAATGTCGGCATGTAATTATTATTTACGGCAGGCAGTGTCTATCAGTCTACATACATCGTCTGCACTTTTTCAAATATTTGTAACGTAACGAAACGCAAGGCGACGAAAAGGTGAAGTGAAGATGTCCACAAAGCATAAAAGCTAAAAAGTAATACAGTTAATCATGATCAGGTAAAAAGATATTCAAGAACAGGTACCATTAGTGCAGCTGCTGCTATGTTCTGCTTGGTAATGATAATCGTCGAGGTGCGTATACAATACAATGTTGACAACATTTGTCGGGCACACTTTCACTATTTGCTGCTTGCTTGTAAATAAGCAATGAAAGAGTAAAAAGAGCCTTAAGGAGTGAATATTCTCATAACTCTAGCTACTAAATGTAATAGCTGCGGAGATACACTTTGATAGGTATACAAAGCCTTTATAGCTATAACCTCCATATTGTGTCGGTGAAGTTATATTACCTATTATTTTATACTCTTGTAAAGATTGTGATAACCCCGAGGCTAGATTTTTTGCAAGGGATATTATTATAAATCTGAATGTCCTCTCCCACTAACCCATATTGCAGCGCGACGCAAATGCACTGCATTTACTACACTCACTCACTCATATTTACAATTACATTACCACCGACGGTTATTTACTCGCTCACTTCAACTTTGCAAAGTTTGAGCTTGACAGGCAAAATGAAATGTTGTGCAGCCACGACCGTAATATAAATTAAGGGTTATTAAAATGGACATGAAACGGTGCATTGCGGATGGAGAGAGAACAGTAAGCAGTAAATATGTAGACAAAGGCAGAGGGGAATCTACGCTATCTTCTTATGAATCATGATTTTATAATTGAACGATGATAATAAAAAGGAAGAAAAAAGAACATCATTTTTATTCATTCATAAGGTTTCACATTTTGCCCATTCTTTAATAGATTCTTGCAATTTATACACGGGAGACAATTAAAGGTAATGCTGCTATTGTCCAATAAATAAAATGTAATTCGTTTTTAAAAAAAAGTAAAATCCACAAGCAACTATTCGGCTTCGGCTTATTTTTATACTTTGATGATGAATGAAAGTGACTCACTCGGTTGAATGGACAATTTACCGTGGTGCAACAATACATAATAAGATGAAACGTTATCTGTCGTTAATTTGAAATGCTGATGCCTTCATTGAGTGGAGCATTGTTTCCCGCACATGTAGTAGAAAGTAGAAGTTTTTCATTTCATTGTAATAATGGCGATTCTAATACTGATGCGATGAAAAAGATAGCGTGGTCGTGGTGTGACAATGACATGAAGGAGCAATTCATTTTTAGCACTCTGTTACTTATTTTCAAGAAGAAAAAAGATTTTGTAAAATTTCTTCAGAAAGCGAGTGAGATTCTGCGATTGAGAAAGAAATTGAAATGAAATCCGCTGGGGAAATTGAATGAAAATGAAACAGGCGTTGAAATCGAGATAAAGTTTGTACGTGTCAACTAATTAATTAGCTATTATTACAATGTATGCAGACAGGACAGACTCTCTCTGATGGCTGACAAGAACATTACCTTTGTTTTGTATTTAAAAAAAGAATCCTGACACTGACGATGAGCGACTTTGCCCTTTTTGATGCTTCGTGACTTTCATTGTGACCTTTTGAAAATGGCTGGGTATTTCAAGGAAGTTCCATTGTGAAATTAACCAGTCTTAGAAAAGATTGATGGTGATGATCCTTTGGACTAATGGATGAACACCAAACCGGTCTGAATCACTTTCGACTGTGGTTGTTCTCAAATTTAACAAAATAATACCAACATTTGTCCTCATATTGGTTTCTGTTGTTTAATACTTTGACTTTTTTCTTCCAGCCTCATTTATCATTTACCACCAAATTTTAAATAATTTTCAAGTAGAGTAATTAGTAAATACTCATGGGAAATTTAGCATCACTTTTAAAATCCCTAGAATTTTCTTATAAAAATATGAAGTAGGTTTTGTGCAGGATTTTAAGTGCGTGTGTATTTATCCGGTCAACGACATGCAATCGCGTAATTATTTGCAAGCATTTAAATAACAAATGCACCCGCAATGTAAAACCGGTGCAATCACTTCAGTCAGTGAGCAACGGTTTTTCCCTAAAACTGCATTCTTTTCTTGTGACTATGACTTTATGCATTTGCGTGAAAAATATTTTATTTCAAACCTTTTTATTGGCTTCATGTAGTAACGATTGTGAAATGTGCTTGTTTCATGTTGTTGAATAAAATTTTATGTAGCACTCAAATTGAGGAGTTTATCTTTGTGACATGACATTCTCACGGGTATTTTATGCCAATGGCAAAGGACACGTGTGACACGGAGCAATTTATTTTTGGCTAAAAAACACATTTTCATGATGGTGCATCTGCCACTAAATTATTTTTTGTCGCGTCGCATCAGGAGATTGCCCAAGTAAGCATGTAATAAATTGTTTTGCATACGGCTACTCATTGTAAGTGGCATCCGAGTGACATGTGGCACACAGCACAATTAACAGAGTGCCAAAAAGGACCGCATTTAAAAATAAACGTTAATTAAACAAACTTGAGCGACTATGTTGGTGGCCAGCTAATGTTCAACTGCCAAAGACGGCTGGCTGAGCATAAATTGCAAGTTGAAGTTGAACGGTTTTGGGTTAAAATAAAGCAGTTGTTCTCATCAAGTCTTGCTAGCAAACTTTGGAATCGAAATATTTTTCAATTAAAAGAGTTTAAAAAAATAAAATCCCTTGAAGGTCTCTAGACCCTTGTCTCTATAAGGATCTGAAGATGCCGTCCTCGGTATAAAGAAATTTTAGTTTAACGCCTAAGGCTGATAGTTACACGGCCTTTGATGGTGATACTGCGATAAACTATATCTAAATAAATTGCAATTTACTACAACATTGTAACTCATTTCATTGAGTCCGGCCAAAGCTCTGCCAATTGGTACTTATGCATGAAGTTGGCTGCCTTTCAGTTAAGCGGTGTAAAGTGACCAATTGACGGGTTGTCCTGTCTTAAATACAAGTCTCAACTCAACAAAACCATTGATTCAGCTCAGCTCACCTCGAGCGAGTGAGAGGCGATGTGCTTTTTATCGACTGTTGGAAAAGTACCGCAGCTTAGGCCTAGCGTTTTTATGGTGAATGCGAAAGAAATGGTGACATTGAATGGGCAAGGTGAAGTTTGAGCCTTTTCAGTGAGTGTTGTACTTACAAGCTTCTGGGGGATGGGATAAAAAATTGAAAACCGGATCTGATCTAGTAACTACTACTAAGCTAGTAAAAATGTTATTGCTTCTGATGCACTACTACTTACAACTTTACTTGACATCATTTGTATCGCTTAAGTAGAACATCGCTTAACGATCATAATAAATGCACTCGGTTGGTATTTACTGTGTGCATTGCACATTTCTCAGAATCGCATTGCTAGATTCGCTGCACTGCACTATCTACCTCATTTCAATGACAGTTCCCATTCCGTCTTTTAAGAAAGATTGTTACGATGTTACACTTACATTAATTTGACAGCTAGTTTGGCTGTTTCATCTTTATAATCACACAACTAACGCATAAATACTCACTCTAATCATATCGTTGCTGCTTCTACATAATACAAACAGAGTGACACTGACAGTGCTCTGTGGCAATATATTGTTTGAAAGACTAATTTTTCGATTACTAGATCCAAGTAGCCAAATTCTTTCTTTATGTTATAAAACTAATTTGCAAGTTTCAAAGGCGTTTGCTTTGTTGAAGAAAGAATGAAAGAAAAATGATATTTTTCTAATTTACATTACAACTCATAACCACATGCACTTCATTAACGAAGCCAGACATTAACAAGATGCTCTGTCCATTGTTAAAGTGTAACGAGTTCTTGAAACTCTACGGCAATGAATACCTGAATGAATGTGTCCTCTGTGCTTTAGATCAGATTCATCGGATGTACCGCAACCGCAACACGTACACCGATTTGATTCCGCTTTTATACGTGAAGGTACCTCAATTGCAAAATTTGGTCACCACGCAAATGCAAATCTTCAAAAAATAATTATCACCTATCACCATGTTGCAAAAAGCCCTGACGAACCGACCGAGCCTTCCCCAACAGCAAAATAACATCACATCCGCGGTTGGTATAGATTGCATTTTAGACAGATGCAATTAATCATTTTGCTTGAAACCTTTTTTTTGATTAATCATAATCATGTTGTAATAAAAGGTTTCAAAAAAGATTGCATACATTGATTAGCATATTTTGCACCTTCTGGAGCACTGTTGAAATGAAATCCAATTTGCCGCAGAGCAAAAAGCAACAGCAAATTTCGGCTTCTTAAATCACAGATTGAAATAATTGGATAATTACATCTAAAGGCAGCAGATTGTTGCGCAGACCGTGTGAATGCACCTTTCAAATGAGGTATTAGGTAATTTATTTGAAAATCACAAATCAAAACCCACCTCACCTCATAGCCTCACTAAAGAATAAAATCAATTAAATAGCATATTTACTTTGTAGTAACTTGAAATTCAAGAATTGGCCACAGATGGAAATTGAGATTGGAAACTGAGCGAAAAGCTTCGCTTTGTAGCACTGTGAGTGAACCAGAGTTGTCAAAAAACCAGGAAGAAGGAGATGCATCTCCTTGGATTTTGGCTAAATGTGGAAAAAGTGTGTCATAAAAAGGTTATTTTTGTCGTCATCAGTATCATCATCGTGGCCATCGTTATCGTCGCTGATGTGTCCTCCGAGTTGACTTTTTATTTATTTCTGTCCTTGCCAAAATGAGCGAAACGTTATACAACGCAGCTGAACTTAGTTTGAGTTTGAGTTACTCTCGCTGTCACTGGATACTCCTAGAAGACCGTTAACGGCGAAATGTGTTATTTATTATCAAAGGCTCATGCTTTGGCCATGCCTTTGCTTGTTCCTTCAAGCAGTTAAAATTCACAACGGTACACTAAAAGTACAGAGTGAAATTATTTTGATAAATGGCACTTGAATTGCATCATCATAAAAAGCGGAAGTTTAGCAGCAGTGACTATAAATAAAGTAAAGCATTACTCTTGCTTATGCTTACACACACAAGCTGAAAAAATTCAAAACTTTTATTATGCTGTAAGTCATGTAACGTAATGCGGTGAAAATAAGAGACAATAATTTAAATAGGATTTTCTTATTTAGTTAAGTAAATATGCTTACATAATGTATCTTAACGTTTATTTCCCTTTTTACTTACTTACTTACTCATGTTATGTAAGATAAATAAAACTATAAACCGAAAGTCCTGCCCGCCTCTAGTGCCTGGTCCATGGCTCCACCAAGTCCTGCCGTCTTTAGGGTTTGAAAAACGTTTAGACTTTTTTCACTATTTTTTTTGAGTTCAGTGAGACAGGGCGGACAAAGAAAGAAGTCGTAACGTAATTCCAAAAAAATCGTAAATTTTCAAGTTCTACAAAAGCGAGCCAATAATTTTTTTACATCTTCTAACATAGTCTGCAAGTTTCTAAACTACTTGTGTAATATGCCCATTAACATATACCTACTTATATGCCTGAGTATCAGAATCAAGCTAAAGTTGCGGCTGTTGTAGAAGATTTTTGTTTTCCTTTCATGCTTCATCTTTTATCGCTCGCTGCTCTCACTTTGGCTTTGGATTTGGCTTTTATTTGCCATTTTCTCTTCTTCCAATTTCCTGTCTCCCGAGTCCTCTGATAAAACGAATGGATTCAAAGACATGAAAGAATTAAGGGGAAAGAAGGACGATCTTTCTTAGCAGAGCAGTCCCATCCACGCATTGCTTCGGCGACTCTGCACACAAAGAAATTTGCCAGCTTAGAGCATTATAAATGAAAAAAGAGGAAAAGAAGCCAATGTGGAAATGGCAATAGATAGAAGCGACTTGGAAGCACAATGAGCAGTTGAGTTGAGTTTATTTATTATCTCCGTTTCGTGCTTCTATGAATAATGAGATACGCTTATTTTCTTTAATCCAAAGACTTTGTTACCGAACAAATATTTACATACATCTACACGAACGTACGTGACTCTACTCTTCACCATCCAATTTTGCATTGTCTTTCTGAAAGAATCCGCCTGTTCTTTTTTCTTTCGCAATGCAATAGTTTATTTTTGTATAATCATCAACATTCAACAAACATCGTTCCAGTGAATTTCAATACACAAGAAAGACAGATCGGGCTTTCATTACAAAATATATTTTGTTTTGGCATTCCTTCGCTTCAACACCACACTTCAACTTCAATACCGCCCACAAGTGTGCAGTTATTATACTGGTAATCAAGTCGGCGAGCCTGTCTTAGAATTGTGCAATGCAGGAGGAGGATGCATTTGTAGAGAATTGAGGATGACGTAAATACGGAGGTTTTTCAACTCTAAATGACTAATATCAGTCATGGCATCCAGCGCCCACCGCATCTCGTCCCGATCCCGTCTTATTGAAGGATTGTGATTTGAAAGTGGTATCAACTGAAGACTGTGCCTTCCGCGAAAGTAATTTTGCTTTTCGCCTTTCTAGTTTTTGCCCCCACTTCAAACAAATAATAACAACATCATCACTCATCGGTTGCCACAAGTCATGATTTACTTTGTTTATACAAATGTACTTTTAACGAGAGAAAAGGAGTCTTTTCGCTCACAGGCTGAAATGTACAATGCGGCAAAACTTATCTTTATCTTGCCATTAATTCTCTTTCTGGGCTTAATTCACATGCCCGCAGCAGCCGAGGCGGAGACTGAGCTGAGTGAGCTGAGACGGAGCCACAACCTTCAAAATCATTTTTCAAGTTCGTTTCGTTGCAAATTATCCACCAACACCAGGCTAAAATTCATCATTCATCTTCATCATTGTGAAACCACTGCAGATGTAGAATGCTCAGGAGAAAGAAAAAGATCGTTCGTAGGAGATTTTGTGTGAATTTTAGTGGGATTGCTCTGGTCTATAAGCGAGTGAGTCTTTCGTTCTCTAGCACCATGAGGTTTGCATTTGCCTTCTACAGTTTATTAAAATTAGAAATGCACAAATGCAGACTTCTAGAGGATAGGACAACAGAATCTCTGAGCGAGTGACTGGATTCTCGAGCAACCAGTTTCTTGTGGAGGTTTTCGAAAACGTAAACAAAAACGAGATTTTGTAAAAAAAGGAGTTTGTTATTTTTCTTGCCCGTTGATGGGACGAGTGAGTTGTTGTTTTTGTTGAAAAGTTTTGAGCAGAGAGGTTAAAACCTTTTCTGGCCTAGCTTTACTAGCTTAAAAAAATGTGTACAATTTTCTATGCTATTGCATATTTATACTGAATCAAGTCCACTGCCTGCATGCTTGCAGTAAAGAGTAGAGCATTCCTTTTCTCTTGCATCACATCACTGAATCGAGAAAATACTATTACATTACTTGCAAAGCTTCATCATTTTATTTGATTTTACCTCGACCTTTTTATTCTCTTGGCTGCTACGTACATTTTATTCTTCCGTTATGTCACTGCTGTGCCATATTCCTCATCTATGTAAAAATGCAAGAAAATGAAGATATCAAGCCAGCGAGTCGTTTTCTTTCTTTTGTGCACATTGCGTAAGAAGTCTGCACTATGATATGTATTTACATACCTTAATACAATGTTCTACAAAGAAGGATTTTTTTTGTGATGATGTGAAAGGTGAGTAACATTCTTTCATAGTAATAATGCACAAAGCCATCAAATTTGGATTCTTCGTTATCCTTGCTATTCTAAATTCTTCTAAGTTGGCTTGGTGGGCATTAACATTACCGTTTTGGAAGGCAAATGTTATTGCATTACATTAAAAAGACAAGAGTACCCCGATGGGTCAAATTTGTACGACTGTGTGACTATCAGAGATGAAATAAAAAAAGTGGCAATAAAACGATGTCCAATAATAGAAGAAGTGGCGCTTTCTTGGAATGGTCTCGCGTTTATTGCTTCTACACTACTTTACTATATTACAGAATTTCATCTTTGCTGCTCCCTCTTATTTCCTTCAATCGTCCTAGCCATAGTCATGATTATGGAGAAACTGCTCGCAACTAAAATTGTCTCCAAGTGTAAACAACAATAGGAGAAAATTTCCTGCTTTGATGGTTCTTGGTTGGCTCATACCCATGCCCGTGCTACTAAAATATCAAACAAAGCACAACCGACCTTTAGTAAATTGCTTTCTTGGATTGGAAAAAAGTCTGTTGGCTTTGCTCGGAATCCTTTTGTCTCATATTGCAATGAATTCAGGTTTTCTTTATTCAGTCGCTTTATTGGTTGCGTTGCGAGGATTAGGCGAACACTGTGAGGTGATTTTTTCTGGATGTCCCGGTGTCATGTCGTTGACAGTGTTGTGGAAAAATATTGGACTCAAACTCAATTTCATTTCACCTCGTCCAATTTGTAGCTCGCTGTTGATGCTGAGGATCTCAAGAAAGAATAAACAAGAAAAGCAAAGCAGTCAGACAAGACACGTCCTTATTCCTTTTCCCTTCATGAATTTTCCGAGCGAGACTTGAAATGGGCAATCTCCTGTGTTTATTTTACCGACTTTCTTTTATGGACCTGGAACTGGAACCTGAAACCTTGTTGTTGCTGAATGTGATGTGATAACTCGGCTCGCTGCACTGTTCTCAAAGGAAATCTTAACAAAGATTCGTTTTTCTACATAAAGAAAAGAAAAGAAGAGAAGAAATTAAGAAAGACCGCGGGTTGTAAATGTGCCTCCATTTTTATATATCATCTCTCTCTCCACCATTATTTTCTCAGTTTACCACACTAGCAGAGTAATCATCAACTCAAGTCACGATTGGAAATGGAAGAGAGACACAGATCTCTTTCTGGAGAAAGTTATGGGAGACTGGCAGCGAGTTCAGTGTAGCAAGAGTGCACTTTCCTTCCACTATCATTCCAACCAACATATCACCTTCCTTCCTTACAAAGTGTAAGTGTGGTGGGTGTGCTTTAAGGAGAGAAAGCAAGGCACAGGAAGCTACCATCTTACACTTAACAGACTTTTTTCTTTTCCTCTCAATTCCTTAAATAGGAAAGAGGAAGTGAGCTGAATAACGAACACCATGAAACTGAGACTCCTTCACTTCACTAAAAGAGATAAACGAAGTTAAAATTTTTTTTCTGTTAGGACACGACACGACGCAAGACTTTTTTTCCACTCAACTCAGCAAAACTCTCCGAACTGAAGTAAGTGAACTGAAGCATAATGAAATCAAAAGAGAGAGAAAAAAACACTGTCCAAATGTTAGAAGCATTTCTATGTTGCACGAGTTATAACAATATAATATTTCGCTCCGAGCGAGGTCACCTTCATATATAAATATAAAAGCAAAGAAAAATCAGCGAAAACTGCAGACATAGACTTAATAATATACCTATATTTGCAACATTCATTTTATGTGGCAAAAATGGACCTTCTTTCAAGTTGTCTCATTTCAGCTATCATCGATACGTTTTTAAGGAGCTTCTCAATACTATCTCGTAGCCTTGTCATATATATTACAATCTATCACGGAAATAGGACAGATCAAATCCAGCTGAGCTCCAG